>JAWQEG010002681.1:0-107391 GCA_033782935.1 Petrolisthes cinctipes
AAAGGTTTAAGACTTAACTAATTTATTAAATGGTGAGGTAGATTAATTTACATATCCAAGAGGGTGGTGATGACTGGGAAATGAGTAAGCAGGAAGTGTGAGATAAATGTGTGAGTAAATTGAGGGAGAGAAATTAATCGCTAATAGCTGGTAATGGCAAATGAATGAGTGTAATGAGATGGGTTGAATGAGTGTAATGAGATGGGTTGAACGAGTGAGTGAGGAGAGGAGAGAGAGTGATGGATGGTGAGTAAGGTGTGTGTGTGATAAGATAATAATATTGAGATAAGAGTGAAGGGCGGGTAGAGATAAATAACACAGATAACACCACCACATATCCTCACCACAACAACTATAGACTCAAATGTGTGAGAGAGAGAGAGAGAGAGAGAGAGAGAGAGAGAGAGAGAGAGAGAGAGAGAGAGTACGATGTCTGGAAGGTACGGTAAAAATACGAAACAAGATTGGGAATATAATGCTGGTGAGGGGAATATGATGCTAACGAAAGAGAAAGGGATGGAGGGAGGGTAGCAAGGAGAGGGGTTCGTAGGTATGGAGGGAGGGGGAGAAGTAGGGGGTAGGGAGGGAGGAATGGAGAGAGGTAGGTAGGGAGAGAGGTTAGTAAGAAGTGAGAGAGGTTAGTAAGAAGGGAGAGAGGATAGTAAGAAGTGAGAGGATAGTAAGAAGGGAGAGAGGATAGTAAGAAGGGAGAGAGGATAGTAAGAAGGGAGAGAGGTAGGAAAGGGAGGACAGTAAGGGGGTAGGGAGAGAGGAGAGAAGTAGGTAAGAAGGAAGAAAAGTAGGTATAGATAAAAGGTGGGGGTGGAAGTGACGTCACACAGTACCCAGGAACACAGCCACCACCCACCTTTGTTTATGTCAGGGGATGGGATGGGATGGGCAGGGTAAAGTAAAGTGAAAAGAGACGAGGGGATGGTGCAACAACAGAGCAGACATGGGTACAAAGAGAGAGAGAGAGAGAGAGAGAGAGAGAGAGAGAGAGAGAGAGAGAGAGAGAGAGAGAGAGAGAGAGATACTGGTCTATACATGCAACTTTTGACGAGAAATCCGATAGTTTTGGTGTGCATTACAATATTGTAAGGCGGGTTTACACAGAGATCACCCACATTATAGTACATAGAAGAAGATTGTTATTCCGTGAAGACTAAAAAAAATTATAAATAAATAAACGAAGAAATCGGCATGACGTTGGTTCTAGTCTTAGATGTGTCATGTGTTTCTTTATTAATGTGATGTAAATAAATGCAAGTCTTCTCCTCCTACTCCTCATTCACGTCGTTCCGCCGCCACCCATACTTCACCAACCATCCATCTCCCTCCACACCCACCCTCCCTCCTTCCCTTATAGTTTCATCTCTTGCCTATCATTTTACTTCTTTCTTTCTTCCTAGGTACAGTATCTCCCCCTCCCCCTCCCCTCACTCTCTCTTCCTCTCTCTTTGCATTTCGTATCACATTATTCCCAGACCGTCACTCCTCGTTACCACAACCTTACAACACTGATTCCCTTCCCTACTTTCTCCTTGCACACTCCCTATCATTCTCTCGCTCCTCTCTTCTACGTTAACTCTATAATACACCTTCAGTCTCCCTCCCTCCTTCCTATACCACACGCCACCTGTACTGTAAACCAGCCATCCCTTGTAACCTTTCCGTCCCTAGCTCTTCAACCTTCAGGGTACCATTTAAAACACACTTCCACTCCCTGCAGCCACTCCTCTTTCAGCCACTTTGTTCCCTTCTTGCTACATGTGCCACTCCTACCCATTCTTATCCATTATCATTTGCCTCTCCCCCTTCTCCCTTTCGCCACATTATGCCTCTGCTCTTTCCTCTTCTGTTATTTCTTGCCTCTTACACTTTGCCACACTAGGCTATTTGCCCTTCCCAGTTTGTCAATCCTTCCTCTTCCACGTTTTTGCTCCTTTTCCTTATCTCCATGTCTCCTACTCCCATTTTTTCTTCCCTTTTCTTTGGTACCCATTGTCCTTCTCGCTTGGTTACACCTTCTCTGTTCCCTTCTGCCACTCCTTGTCCTTCCTCATTCCTTCATCCACAACTGTTGACCTCTCCACCTGCAGCACTGGCCTTCCCCCCACTCCCACGTACAACACCTCCCCCCTCCCCCACCACCAAAACCACCACCATCACTCACCACTACCATAAGTCCTGTCACCTCTTCTGTCTGTTGCTTACCATCTCTACCACTTATGCCACACTCTCACATAAGTCGTTCCTACACCCTCCTCTATAGCTCTCAACCTTTCCCTCAACAGCACACAAACATTATGTCCGTATACCATTTCATAACTAACAACCTTTTCCCTCAACCCCAACAAACCCCTTATACCGCCTCAACTTACTCACAAACTTCCTGTCTATATTCATTCCTCTTACATAACTCTTAATCTTGCCTCTCAAACCTTCATAAATCTCATCCTTACCTCCTTCATATATATAACTCTCTCGACCTTCCGCCCTCCCCCACCCCAGTACTTAATACCTTTGAGAGATGGTGTAAACATTTCGCATCCCGGCAAGATAAGAACAATAGTATTCATCCACACTATTGTTGCCAACCTCTCTCGTTTCCCTTCCCCACTTCACGTCTCTTCATCACTTAACCTTCTTTCTTTCTTCAACTCTGCTTCCTTCTCCTTCACTAACAATTAACTTACCCATCTCTCTCTCTACAACACTCTTTCCCCCATTCCTCGCCAGTGAATTACCCACCTCTCATCCGTGCCTCTTTCGTCTCCTCCCCTACCTCTTTCCAACACCTTTTATTTCCACATTTATTCTTTCACTCAAATGACCCACTTTCATTCGCCTGATCTTGTGACAGTTCCACTATGTCAGGACACAGACGACCTCGATATTACTAATAGAACATCTATTTCGTGACACAGTTTGGAAGTATCGGTAGCTTCCAATCAGCTGGGAACAAAATAGTATCCCTATAACATAAGGGTGTTGTCATTTCCCTACATTCTCTCTCTTCCTCTGTGTTGTTTTTCCCCTGCTCTCGAAAGAATGTGTGAGAGTTTCCTGGCATTTCATAGTTTCCTCTCACTCTCCCATTGGGTTCTATATTATTTACCATTAACAACTACAACTGACCAATTGACGTGTCTTTTACAGCATTTATGAAGTACACGATCCGAATAAATCATAATGGTGTGATTCGCATATCAATAGGACACTCCTTTACCCATTCCGCTCCCTCCATACCCACACTACACCCAATACCTCCACTCATTCACCATCTCTACTCCCTTCACACCCTGTCCACTCCCAATCCCTCCACTCATTCATCATCTCCACTCCCTCCATACCTTGTCCACTCTTTCCACCCACACCACACCCATCCCTCCACTCATTCACCACCTCCAATCCTTCCACACCCAGTTCACTCATTCCACTCACACCACATACATTCCACTCTACCTGGTCACCCCCGCCGCGCCTCGGGGATTCCTAATAACCCAGCAATTAAGCTAAACAGGGTAATTTTCACCTTAATGATGCGTCTGGCTCCCGTGGCTCTCTCTCTCTCTCTCTCTCTCTCTCTCTCTCTCTCTCTCTCTCTCTCTCTCTCTCTCTCTCCTGGTGCCTCTGTACGGTGGTGAAGGGAGGGAGAGAACAGGGAGGTAGGGAGGGAGAAGGGTGGAGATGGGTGGCACAAGTTGGGGGAAAATACAAGGTGAGGGAGACGTGAGTGGCAGACGGATAATTTTCACCTCAAGAAGAAATGAAACGTCGTCACTGATGGGCTCCTCCTCATACGGTATGTTGGGGAGAAGAAACCTAAGCGTAGGGGGTTTGAGGTCTCCGAATTGCCCATCTAGTTTTCTATTTGATAACGCTTGAAGAACTAACTAACTAACTAACTAACTGACTGACTGAGTGTGTGTGGTGTGTGTGTTTGTGTGTTTGTGTGTGTGTGTGTGTGTGTGTGTGTGTGTGTGGTGTGTGTGTGTGTGTGTGTGTGTGTGTGTGTGTGTGTGTGTGTGTGTGTGTGTGTATGTGTGTGTGTGTGTGTGTGTGAAGCTGACACTGCAAATGTAAAATCCCTATTATTCCAAAAGTGAGTTCAAGAGAAAGGAGATAGTTAGTACTGGTGTGTGTGAGTGTGTGTCTTGGGCTTCCCGGAAATACGTCTATCTATTCTGAGCCAGATACGTGATGTCACCGGAAACGCTGCTAACAAAATATCGGTACTACAACAACACTCTGGCAGCTTCCAACTTTACGACGCGACTGTATCGTACCTTCAAACTACCATCCCTGCCTTGCCCACTACGGCTTTGTTGTTGTTGTTGTTGTTGTTCTCGGGAGTGGTGGTGGGTACAAATACATTACGGTACGGGAAGTTTTTAAGTATGATGCAAAGGACCATGTGTTTGTATCTCTTCATCTCACTTAGCTGCTGTCCACTCACTCTCCCTCCCTCTCTGTCCTATATAACCGAGCAGTACCAGACATTCATTATTCATTATCAGGGCACTTACATATTACCATACATATATATATATACATACATACACATCACACGAGTTATTATACTAGTCTATTCCTGTACGTGTAATCAAAGAACATACCAACACACACATTACTAATCTGTGGTGCATATTATTGATCGTGAGTGTACAAATCGCTGACTGTGTTTGCTGACCATCTTCAAAATATTGCCCCAGTTCTCTTCTCACACTCTAAATACATGTTTTGATGACAATATGACGTAGTAGTAGTAGAAGGTGTGTGTGTGTGTGTGTGTGTGTGTGTGTGTGTGTGTGTGTGTGTGTGTGTGTGTGTGTGTGTGTGTGTGTGTGTGTGTGTGTGTGTGTGTGTGTTTGAAGCATCTATGAGCACAATGGTATACTCACAATACAAAGTTCCGGTGCAGTGCTAGCTTTGGCAGGAGACTGAAGGCAAGGTTATAGCAAGGATGACTGACCACTAAGAATTAAACCATTTCCGTAGTTTGGTATGAAGTAATATGTATGTGGGGTTCAAAGTACTTCATTACCAGTGTACAAAGTTAGTAAGTGTGGGTTGTCAACTTTAAAAAGGGGTGAGTGAATCTTTGGATCAGGTCTGTACAGAAGGGTAAGGTTGGGTACAGTAAGGATAACATACGCTAAGCTGAAGTTAAGACAAAGATAAAGTAAGAAAGGTAAGGATTGGTACAGTACGGAAAGTGTAAAAAGATGAATCAGTCCCATGATGTAGTTAAAGGGAAGGGAAGGTGAGGAGAGATGAGGCAGGTAGAGGGAGTTACTACACGCTACCTGCTTCATTACGCCAGCCATCTTTCATGAAGAGAGGCAGGACCATGACTCAACACGCCCACTACCGCACGCCACCCACCCACACGCTTACTCACTCACACTTTACCTACCGTACGCATTCCTTCAACATTGATTTCACACATACAATCACACCTTAGTGCCGCATCCCTTCAACATTTCACACACACACACACACACACACACACACCTGATTTTTATATTCCCAACATTTCACTCTCTCTCACACACACACACACACACACACACACTTCCGACAACCTTGCCCTGCCCATTGTCCTTCCCCTCTCCTACCCGAACTCCCTCCTTCCCTCCCTGGCACACCTTGGCCCTACTCCCTCCTCCCCCCAAAACCGGACTTGTGGCAGGGATCCGCCTGTTAGAAGGGGGGGGGGGGCATGGAAGAGAGGGACGGGAGGGGGGGGGGAGAATGGGAAGGGAAGATGTAAAGAGAGATGAGGGGGAGGTAAGGGATGTTATGGGGATGGAAGAATGCATTGTGTGAGAGAGAGAGAGAGAGAGAGAGAGAGAGAGAGAGAGAGAGAGAGAGAGAGAGAGGAGGGGGGAGGGTGAGAGAGAGGATGTGCAGAACTGTATGTTGTGGGAGGGAGGGAGGGGTGAGTGAGGGGTTGAGTCACACAGCCAGCGTGTCGCATAATCAAAGTTCCGGCCCTGTGATGTTTTCTTTTCACTGTTTATCACTTCATTTCACCTCATACACACACTGTGACCAAATATATCCATTCATACTACTACTACTACTACCACCACCACCACCACCATCGCACCCATACCATTATCAACATTACCTCCACACTACCACCACACCACCGACCATTGCCATCATTACCACAACCATTTCCACCGCCTCCGCAATACAATAACCCCCACTACCCCTAACCCGCATGACCTCTTCTTCCTCCCCGCCCCCACACCTCACTACACCATGTAGGTTACTTACTCACTCCATTATTGACTCATAGACTTGCTGACTCACGCTGCGATTCATGACTCATGCGTTCACACTAAGCATTACGTGGACACCTACATAAAGACACACGTATATTCAGTCATTTAAAAACATTAACAAGGCCTTGATTTCCTTTGATTTTATAAAGATGATCTGTAGTCTGTACCCCATAAATAAATAAATATCACACAGACACACTCTTTACCCATACTGTAGCCTTGGGTGGTCCCACAGGTGTTTACTACTGGTGCTGCCATCCTTACCTGAGGGGGAATAAAAAAAAAAACATAGCTTAGTATAGTACACATCATTACATACACCAGCATTTACCTACTCATTGCTAACCCTCATACACGAACAGAAAAGTATGCATATAATTAACATACATACATAAACTATTACAATACAAAGGGATATTGTCTACAGACAACGTGAATGTATACTAACGTTGCCTATATAACTCTTTGTATTGGGGATGGAGAGAGGAAGACGAAGAGGTGAGGAAAAGAAAGGCAAAGCAGGGAAAGAGATATAGAGGACAGGTGAGGGAAAGAAAGATACGAGAGGGAAAGGGATGGAGAAGAACAGGTGAGGAAAAGATGGTATTAAGGGAGATAGTATGTAGATGAGACGAGGGGGAATTTGAATACAGGTGGGGCATACTTGGGGGTAGCAAATGGGAAAGAAAAGAGGTGAGAGGGGTAGAGGTGGAGGAAGGGGAGAGGTTACATAAAAGAGGTGAGAGGGGTAAAGGTGGAGGAAGGGGAGAGGTTATAGAAAGAGGGGTAGAGACGAAGGAAGGAGAGTGGAGAGGTTATAGAGAGAGGGGAGAGGTTATAGAGAGGGATAGAGGTTATAGAGGGGAGAGGTTATAGAGGGGAGAGGTTATAGAGGGGAGAGGTTATATAGAGAGGGGAGAGGTTATATAGAGAGGGGAGAGGTTATATAGAGAGGGGAGAGGTTATAGAGAGGGGAGAGGTTATATAGAGAGGGGAGAGGTTATATAGAGAGTGGAGAGGTTATAGAGAGTGGAGAGGTTATAGAGAGGGGAGAGGTTATAGAGAGGGGAGAGGTTATAGAGAGTGGAGAGGTTATAGAGAGTGGAGAGGTTATAGAGAGTGGAGAGGTTATAGAGAGTGGAGAGGTTATAGAGAGTGGAGAGGTTATATAGAGAGTGGAGAGGTTATATAGAGAGTGGAGAGGTTATATAGAGTGGAGAGGTTATAGAGAGGGGAGAGGTTATAGAGAGGGGAGAGGTTATAGAGAGGGGAGAGGTTATAGAGAGACGGGAGAGGTTTAGAGAGAGGGATAGAAGTTACAGAGAGGGGGAGAGATAAGGGAGAGGTAGTGAGGTTAGGTTAGGTATAAAAAAAAAAAAAAAAAAAAAAAAAAAAAAAAAAGAGGGTGAAGGTTGCAATGTTGACGAGGGTCGAGAGTAAAAGGGCGGGGTCAGGGAGGGGTAAGGGAGGTGTTCGGAGTAATGGAGTGAAGGGAAAAGGATGGAAAGGAGTTGCTAGTAAAGGGGGGAAGGAGGTTTTGGGATTAAGGGAAGGGATGGGGATGTGTTAAGAGTAAGAGGGAAGGGAGGGGAGTACAGAAAGGGAAAGGGAGGGGAGTACACAGAGGGAAATGGGAAGGAATGAGAGTAAAGGGTGGGGAAGGGGAGTTGTTGAATTTAAGGGGGAATTGAAAGGGAATTGTTGGAAGTGAGAAGGGAGGGGGTGGGGAGGTGTTAGGAGTAACGGGGGGAGGGATGGGAGAGAAGTGGAGGTGTTGGGAGTAAAGGGGGTAGAGAGGGGAGGGGAGGAAATGGACAGGCGCCATATATGGGAGTCAAGCTGGACTACCAGTGTGTCAATACTGGTGTTCCCTCCCTTGTACACACATACATACACACACACACACACACACACCTCTCTCTCTCTCCCTCTTTCTCACATACCTCTCTCTCTCTCTCTCTCTCCCTCTTTCACACATACTTCTCTCTCTCTCTCTCTCTCTCTCTCTCTCTCTCTCTCTCTCTCTCTCTCTCTCTCTCCAATTTACTTCCAACATGTCTTGCCCCATTGGGTTTGATGAAGCATAAATCGTAAGAAGGTGGAAAGATGATTGTAGTGTCCCAGACTGACCAAATGTATATGTAATCTATTCTAAACGCACGGACATTACAATACTCACTGTATGTTATCCTGTTTCAATGCATTACCAAGTTTAATAATAAATACCCTTGACAATTATTAAAGTTCACATAACTTCTTGTCATCTCGCTCTTCTAATTCTCAACTCATCCCACAGTCAACGTAAGAGAGCGTCCTTGAAAATCCGACAAACACTCCGCCTATCAATGCTCATCCCCTCTTCTCAGACACGCGTCCCTCCCCTCCCTCTCTCATTTTGTTCTGTTTCATCCTTCCAGTTGTTTTTGAGAACCATACAAGAGTAACAAGATCCGGTTTTCTTTTCACATTCAAGGTCAGCAGTTTATTATGAGGGGAATGGAGGGAAGTAAGAGAGTGGAGCATGTGAGAGCAAAGGAAGGAGGGGGATGAGATGAAGGGGAAGTAGGATATAAGAGGGGAAGGAGGGGAGGCAGGGGAAGGAGGGGAGGTAGGGGATGAGATGGGAAGGCGGGGAGGGAGGATATTATAACAAGAGAGGAAGGTGGAGATGGAAGGTAAGGAAGATGACGGGGTGTGGCGGGGGATGGGAGGTACCGTAAGGAAGATGAGGCAGGGGATGAGTGGTAAGGTATAATGGAGGGGGTGTGGCAGGGGGATGAGGGACCTGGAGGAGGGAAAGAGAGTGGTATGGAAGGGGAAGCGTCTGTGTGTCGCCGGCTGGCCTCTGCCTTGCGTGACACACCGGCGCCAAGCTTCTTCCCTCCCTTCCTTTCCTCTATCCTTCCGACCATAATATTTCTCTCTTCCTTCCTTCCTTCCGACCATAATTTTCCTTCGTCCCTCCTTCCCTCCCTCTCTCTCCTATTTTCCATGGTGTTCTTCCCTTCCTCCTTACTTCCATAATCACTTCACTCGGTTGCCTGAGTTGGTGGGAAGGTAGGTATAAATTGTAGCTGAGTGGGAGTATTTAACGGAGTGACTACAGGATATTTGATGGTGTTAAAATTATACAAACATTATTTCATATAACACGCCCTGACAGACGACAAAAATATAAAGAAAGGGATAACGACTGACCATCAAAAAAGTGAGATAATGTAGACGACAAATATATGAGTAATGGAAGAAAGCCTGACCATCATAAAGCGACATAATACATCTCATGACCGGATGCTAGAACATTAAGACTCACTACAGGACACACAGGTTTCACAAGACTATCACGGTGGCCTCATGTGTTAACGGACGCAACTTTTGTCCCAGAGTTATTAGTTCAGACAGGATTTTCGTTATTATCTTCCCCCGTTGATAGTGGCGGTATGTAAAGGCTTGGTGGTGGTGGTGGTGGTGGTGGTTGGGGTAGTAGTGGTGGTGGGTGGGGTAGTGATAGTTGTGGTGGTATCAGCCTTCTTTATCACTCCATCAATATCTTATAAATCCCTGAGCTCTGATTTCTAGCCTTCTTCAGTCATAAACCTCAGGCCCATGCTAATTATATATTTTTTCCTGTTCACACTCTGACAAGAATCTTGAAAACCAATTACTTCATGCTGTGATTACTAACCTTCATTATATAACCCTCTCCCCCTTTCTGATAAAACTTTTCCTGTTCGTTCTCTCTCGTTAGTCACTCAGGGTTACAACATTTCACGATTCCTGTAGACTGGACCGTTATAACATACTCTCTTATTGAATTGTAAGGTTAGTTATTCCTATTCACTATGCAATGAAACAAGCATCGACCTCTGTTACTAATAGGGGTTCAGTTTCTTGGCTAAGTGTGAAGGAATCAGTGGCACTTACTTCTAGTTAACGTCACGAGAGTAGCCTATCCCATTAATTAACATTATGAATAGGCACTGAAAATTGTGTGACATCATATGACAAGAAGGTTAAACTTAGGTCACAAGAGGAATGTTATCTTAGGGCATTTCCTGCTGATAACCCGGCAGTGGGAAGTGGGGGACCATACCAAGAACTGAGATAAACACACACACAAACACACAACGTTAACACTAATAAATTCATGTGTTCCATCGTATTATCTTGCATTGAAAAGGACACAAAAGGAGAGAGAGAGAGAGAGAGAGAGAGAGAGAGAGAGAGAGAGAGAGAGAGAGAGAGAGAGAGAGAGAGAGAAGGAAGAGTGTTATGAGAGGGAGGTAACATGAGAGGGGGAAGATCAGAGCCAGTCCTACACCTGTTACACACACACACACACACACACACACACACATACACACACAGGAATTATCTCCCACTTACAACCACCCACACAATGCTACATATTTTCAACCACTTCATACACTAACGTCACAATATACACTTACATCGTCTATATACACATTATCACACAATACTCACTTATATAAACAACAATACTAATACACAAAACACACACACACACACACACACACACACCACTTTTATGTTATTTGTCTCGTTCCTGCTTTCCTCCAATATCATAACTTTACGAGACGATAAAGTCCTTGTAATAATTTTGCCCTTGTGTTGTGTCTCGCAAGTGTGTGTGAACTTTTCTCCGTGTGTGCACTCATAGTTGTGGGTAACCGGTAATTTGCGTGTGAACCCCTCTGTGTGTGTGTGTGTGTGTGTGTGTGTGTGTGCGTAGGGGAGTACCATTTGAGCGGATCTGAGTGTGGATGACTGTAGTGTGCGTGCAGGGCTTAAATACACACCGTGAGTGCTTAAGCTGGCTGCAAGAAACTTTGCACGCAGGTTCGTTAAAGAGAGAGAGAGAGAGAGAGAGAGAGAGAGAGAGAGAGAGAGAGAGAGAGAGAGAGAGAGAGAGAGAGAGAGAGAGATGAATGGATATCCCTGGGGTGTTAAACAGATTTACAGTTAACTGGGAGGAGCATACATACATAAAGAGATGAGAGCTGGTAACTGGCCTTATTGGTGCAGTGAACTAATGGTTGGTAGGTAGGTATCTTTGTTTAAGTGATCACTCTTGTGGAACATTAACATTAGGCTATATTGTTGTGAAGGAGGGTAAAAGTTTGTTCTGTAAAGTTTGTTTATATATATATTTTTTATGTGTTTATGTAGTGTTTGCGAAGACGCGTGATCTATCCAAATTTCTTTTGGTTTAGCTGCGACGAGTGACGAAAATGAAGATGATGATGATGATGATAATGACAAGGATGAGGCCAGAGTGGATATACATCTGTTGTCTCTAGTGCATACATACCAGTGGACAAGAGTGTGTGAGGGGGTTTGATATGAGCTATAGGATGTGGATGCCAAGGAGTCAGACAGTGAGTGCATTTGTATGAGGGTGTGTGTGTGTGTGTAAGAGCTAGTTTCATGTGCGCCTCTGTGTGTGTGTGTGTGTGTGTGTGTGTGTGTGTGTGTGTGTGTGTGTGTGTGTGTGTGTGTGTGCTTCATATGGTGTGCTCGTTTCTGCCATCGTGTGTGTGAATTAATTAAATACATAGATGCCAGCGATCTAGCGAGTGTGTGGATGAGAGAGTGAGAGATTAAATAAACCAAACAGCTATAGTGTGATGAGAGTGGAATGTGTATGACCTCGCCACACAATTCCACTGACCCATCAACACCAGCAACACAAAGCACACACAGAGAACAATACCGGTACCAGGAGCACATGAGGGAGGATATATATGACGACACACACATTCACACCCACATCACGCTATGCTGGCATGTGGGGCTTTACTGTTGGTGATGGTGTTGGAGGTGTTTTGTTGTTTGTGTGTGCGTATGTGTAATAAAAAACAATGAGATACCAGGTATTATAAAGTTACAACTGATAATATGTATGTACCCCTCCCTCCCAGCCCCTAGAATCCCTCCCCTCACTCCTTCACCCTTCCAACCCAAGCCGTGAGCAGTCAGTCAGGTAGTAGTGTCAGGTTACCCTCTTATTGTAACCCAGTGAATGAAGGTGTTGCTGGGGCTTTTACTATACTATGTGGGGGTTGGGGTGGAGGCAAGGAGGTGTATAATGTTAGATCCTGTGGCAGATAAACACGAGGGGAAGAAAAGACGAGAAGGGAAAGAGAAGGGGGCTGACTATACTCTGTGTGGGGTGGGCAAAGAGGTAATTTTTAGGTGTGGGTGATAATTATGAAGGTAAGGAAAGGCAAGGGAGGAAAGAAAAGGAACTAACTGTACTCTGTGGGGAGTGTGCAAAGAGGTGAATTTTAGGTGTGAGAGACAAATGTGAAGGGAAGGAAACACACGTACGAAAAAAGGGAGTGAACAAAGAGAGGGAAGATGAGGAAGGAAAAGAAGAGGAGGAAGAGTTAAGGGAAGATGAGAAAAGAAAACAAGAGGAGGAAGAGAAAAGAAAACAAGAGGAGGAAGAGGAAAGGGAAGAGGAGGAAAGGGAAGAGGAGGAAAGGGAAGAGGAGAAAGAGGAGGAAAGGGAAGAGGAGAAAGAGGAAAGGGAAGAGGAGAAAGAGGAAAGGAGAAAGAGGAAGAAAGGGAAGAGGAGAAAGAGGAGGAAAGGGAAGAGGAGAAAGAGGAGGAAAGGGAAGAGGAGGAAAGGGAAGAGGAGAAAGAGGAGGAAAGGGAAGAGGAGGAAGAGGAAAGGGAAGAGGAGGAAGAGGAAAGGGAAAAGAAGGAAGAGGAAAGGGAAAAGAAGGAAGAGGAAAGGGAAGAGGAGGAAGAAGAAAGGGAAGAGGAGGAAGAGGAAAGGGAAGAGGAGGCAGTGGAAAGGGGAAGAGGAGGAAGAGGAAAGGGAAGAGGAGGAAGAGGAAAGGGAAGAGGAGGAAGAGGAAAGGGAAGAGGAGGAAGAGGAAAGGGAAGAGGAGGCAGTGGAAAGGGAAGAGGAGGCAGTGGAAAGGGAAGATGTGGCAGTGGAAAGGGAAGATGTGGCAGTGGAAAGGGAAGATGTGGCAGTGGAAAGGGAAGAGGAGGCAGTGGAAAGAAAAAAGTAGAGAGGAGGAAGCTACTCTCGGCTCCACCGCACATTTTGTTCTCAGTAGTTTAGTCAACACGGTGGAGGAATTTCTAGTCCATCCCTCCCTTCTTCCCTCCACCGTATTCTCTCCTTCCTCCCTGCCTCCCTCCTTCCTCTCCCATCTTTTTTTACCTCTACTACACCTCCAGTAAATTCCAGTCATTTTTTCTATCATTCTCCCTCTATTATAATTTTCCCTCTCTGCTTCATTAATATTTTTTCTATGCTCTAATTACCAACACCCGCCAGTATAGTTATCAGGGCTTCTCTTTCTTCTTCGAATTCTGATATATGTCGATATAATATCTCCTTTATCCTGCGCATCTCGTGCACAATCTCGTTTCCTTCCTGTCGATAACTTGTCCGAAAAAAATCCCATGAACCAGGAAAAAAAGTAAGTGAAAAATTGTGTAACTAATAAAATAATACAAACAAATAAAAACTCAGCTACAATCGCCTTGCTCTTTCCTGTCCCTCTGAGACCACACCACACAAACATCTGTATACGGAATTGTGAGGGTAGCTTTTTTTTCTTTTTTTTTTTGTGGGGGGGCGGGGCGGGGTGCAGGTGGGGAGGGGGGGCAATTTGGAGCTTTAGTAGGCCCCGAAACACCTCAGTAAAACAGATCCCCTAACATTAAACACAAATATTCTGTTTCGTGGCGTTACTTGAAGGAATCAGAAATGCTCTAATGGAACTACTGTGTCTATAAACTGCGTCTATAAACTCACTGCTGCTTCTCTCAGCCCTGTCACACACTCACACACCAAAAGCGCATGTTCCCTGACCTTGGTGGGAACGAACAAACTAACGCACACACACACTTTATATACAAATCGCACGCACAAACGCACACACACACACATGGGTACGCACTTAATAAACAAACCTGCCGCTGACACACAGATGTACCCGCTAACTAACTGACCATTCTTGTCACAAACCATATATGTCGTAAGGAAATACACACACACACACAAAGCGCTTGTCGCCTGACCTTGTTACACACACACGCACCCACAACACATTCACACACATACCCACTCAACCACACACGGGGCGTATCCTACGTACACATATACTGTACCTTCACAGGCGCACACACACACACACACACACACACACACACACAGACGTTCACTTGGGAAAATAAACACACTCCCTCAGGCTAATATAAACACAGATGGTGGTGTTATTAAAGCAGGGGAAGGTATATAATACAACACCTTCCACTTCCTGCATAAAATAATAATAATGATGATAATAATAATAATAATAATAATAATAATACATAAAATTAATAATACATAAAATTAATAAAACTCGAAGGGTCAATTCTACTGTGTATACATGTACAAATAATAATAATAAATAAAAATAAATAAATAAAACTCGAAGGGTCTATACTACAGTGTATACGTGTGTACAAACAAAAGGCCTACGTACACACACACATCCACATGTACATGCTAACAAAACCAACATACACTTGTCAGCACTCATGACTCTATATAGTACAGGAATAGAGGATTGACAATGCTCACTGTACCGGTTATAAGTGCTGGCAACTGTACATGCTCACACAATCACAAACAACAAGCACAAATCGTTAACAAAAAATGGAGTATGATGTTCAAAACTGAGGGGTGGTACAGTTACCTTCACTATAAGTTTATAGTTTAGGTTCACATCTTGACTCGAGCAGATATTTCAATTTTAACATTTGTTTTCGTGTACGTGACAGTTTTAATTTGATAAGTGATTGATACTTTTGCACTTGACTGAACAACACACACACACACACCTCTGATGGTTTAAAATGAGAGAAGATGTGGACAGCTGAGATGATGATGATGATGGTTGGAGGGGGTGGGGGTAATGATGAGTACAGCAGAGGGCAAGTGTGTGTGGATGGATGGGAGGAAGGACAGGTGGGTGTGTGGGTGGATGGATGGATGAAGGAGAAGAAAAGGGAGGGAGAAAGGAATGGAGAGGGAAGGGGGTGAGGGAATGAGGAGGGAGAAAGGAATGAGGGAAGAGAGAAAGAAAGGAAGGAGGAGGGAAAGGGGAAAGAAAGGAATGAGGGAAGGGAAGAAGAAAGGGAGGAGGGAAAGGGGAGAAAGGAATGAGGAAGAAGGGAGGGATAAGGGAAGGGAGGGAGAAGGGAAGGGATGGAGAAAGGAATGAGGAGGGAAGGGAGGGAGAAAGGAATGAGGAGGGAAGGGAGGGAGAAAGGAATGAAGTGGGAAGGGAAGGGGAGGAGGGAGTTATGTGGTGAGTGGCCCATTCAGTCAAGCAAATTAATTGGTGGGAGAGACACGAGAGGAGGAGGGAAGGAGGAGGGAAGGAGGAGGGAAGGAGGAGGAAGGAGGGAAGAACGAAAGTGGAAGGAAAAAATAAAGTGACAGGATAAAGGAAGTACTATTTTAAAAGATATTAAGGTGAAAATTATGAGTAGAGATTAAAAGAAAGTACTGTAAGAGATGAATGAATAAAATATGTGAGGAGGAAGAGATGTTGTTTACAAAGAAATTATAAATAGCATCATACTACATTGGTCCTTACGAGGGCATTTGATTACGTTATGATTAGTTTACTATGGTGAGGGTAAGTATGGTAATGGAGAAAAGTGAAGGAGGAGGAAGCGAAAGAATAAAAATAATACAAAGAATGAAAGAGAGGCAAAGGAAAGAAATTGAACGAAATGAATGAATCAAAGGAAAGAGAAGCAGAGGAAACGAGGGAAATGGATGTGAAGAAAGGAAAATAAAGGAGAGAGAGAGAGAGAGAGAGAGAGAGAGAGAGAGAGAGAGAGAGAGAGAGAGAGAGAGAGAGAGAGAGAGAGAGTAGAGTAGAGGAGGTGAAAAGGGTGGGTGGAGGAAAGGGATCAAGTAGTGTACAGTTTCTCTCCCTCCCTCTCTGCCAGCCAGCCAGCCATTCTCCCTCCCTTATTCTCTCCTTGCAACAACCCTTCTTTTCCCTTCATCTCCTACTACCTCCCTCACCCAATACCTCTTTCCTTCTACATCCCTTTCTGTCTCCCTGGTTACATTTTCTCCATTTCCCCTTCCATTCCATCCCTGTCTCCCTCTTTCCTTCTACATTCCTTCCTGTCTCCCTCGTTTCATTTTCTCCCTTTCCCCTTCCATCCATCCCTGCTTCCCTCTTTCCTTCTACATCCCTTTCTATCCCCCTCGTTTTATTTTCTCCCTTTCCCCTTCCATCCATCTCTGCCTCCCTCTTTCCTTGCAACACTCCCTTGTCCCCCGTTTGTTGTTTTTTCTCTCCTTAATCCTACACAGTCTTTTGTCTCACTCTTTTTCTTCTCGATTCCCTCCAGTCGTGTGTGGTGCTTACCTCCCCTCTCCCTCCACTTCTCCCAGCCACTACTACTCTTCCCATAACTCTTCTTCCCTCCCTCCATACAACAACCAATGAGTACCTCCCTCCCCTCTTCCCTGCCTGCCTGTCTGCCTTCCTCCTATCTCATTCTCTCTCTCCCTCTCCACAGCCCCATCCCCTTCAATAATTTTCCGCCTTTCCCTCCCTCGTACTACCTTTCCTCCAACCCTCCCTTTCTCTCGTTACTATATCCACCCCCTACCCCCACGCCCCATTTGCTAGTGCGACCCCTCCCCTCTCCTCTTCACACAAATGCCTTTCCCTCTACCTACTAACCCATCCACTCCCCCCCCCCCCCTGCACGGTTCCTCGTTCTCCCTCTTTGCCTGTTTCTGTGTCTGTCTGTGTCAATACATATGTCTATATCTATCTATCTATCTGTCTCTCTCTCTATACGAGTCTATGTCTATACATCTATCTGCTTATCTGTCTGTCTCACTTTATTTACCCTTGTCATCTCCTCCCATTGTCTGTGTCTTTCTTTCTCCTTTCCCTTGTCAGCTCCTCCCTCCTTCCCTCCCCCCCCGTCATCTACCTGTAGGTTCCCGTGGCAACAGTCAAAGCAAAGGGAGGGACAAGAGGAGGACGGCGGTCTCGACTGAGGTAGGGGAGGGACAAGGGATAGACAGAGGTAGAAGGGGAAGAGGATGGGGGTAGGAAGACGGCCTACCTGGTAAATATATGGGGGGTTGGGGTGGTGGCGACAGTGATGATGATGATGATGTTATTTTTGTTGTTGGGTGTGGTTGTTGTACAGGAGTTTTGTTGTTGTTATTGTTGTTGTTGGTGGTGGTGGTAGTAATGTAGCAGGGATATAATAGTGTTGTATTATTGTTGTCCTGACTCGCGTGCTCTATTTCATTATATGTTTACGTATCTACTTTGATAATTTTCTATCCGTATGTTTATTAATGCTTATAAAACATTATCTAACAGAAAATTATCTAAAGAAAATGAGGAAGAAGCGGAATCGATTTAGAAAAAAAAAAAAAAAAATAGAAAGGAACACAGAGGGAGCAAGAAAATAAAAATGAGTAGGAGATGAGTATAAGAATGTGTAGACTAGAAGTGTGGTGGCGAGTGTGGTGTTATCTGTTCAGGTATTTATATAATCAGTAATAGATAACATAGACGGGAGTAGTGCATATGTTATCTCATGTCCTGTGTCACTCAGCTGATCCACAGTCCTTATTTTGTATGACTGCATCTCTCTCTCTCTCTCTCTCTCTCTCTCTCTCTCTCTCTCTCTCTCTCTCTCTCTCATACTTCATCACTACAAGATGGACACGCAATCACTAAAGCTTATTCCAGAAAAGTATTCACCACAGTCATCTATTTCTGCTTATTTTTTTTACAGGATCACCGACAGGCAAGTAAGGGGTCAAGCTCAGAGGCATTATAAATTTTCAGAAGGAGAAAGAAAGCTGATATAGTAGTTCCCAAACCCACTCTCTCCCTCGTCCCTGTAACGTGTATAGGGACTGAGGGAGTAACTGCACCATATCAACAATGGTTTGTGATGGGATGGCCACACTCCTACGCTATAACCTGGATTGATCAACACACTAACATGGATATACACAACATAGCTTTATACCTTATAGTCTCGCCTCCTTCCCTCAGCTCCCATCATCCCCATTCTTTAGTGCCCGTGGGTATGTCATATCTCACGAGTCCACACAATCATCACTCACTCAAATCTTCAACTTTCTTTCCACACACACACACACACACACACACACACACACACACACACACACACACACACACACACACACACACACACACATAAACATATACACTTACGTACACATATCTTACAATCCTAAATCATCACTCAAGAATTCCTTCGACTTTCCACAAGCGCACGCACATCCCCCCCCCACACCTCCTGAACACACACACACACACACACACACACACACACACACACACACACCAAAGCCCTTCATTCTCACTTGACCTAAATCTAACTTTATATATTTTTAGGTCCAATATTTCAAGTTTAACGAGGTCAGTGAAGTGAAGGAAAGGTCAGCACACACACTACACAGCACAACACACACACACACACTACAGCACAATATACTCGGCACAACACAACGCAGCACAAAACACACACACACACACAACACACACACACCTGCCCTCTGGCCTTCACTAACTCGCAGGTTAACCAGGCCAACTACCCACACACACTTGCACCAGGGGAATACTTCTAAAATGAATGACAGAATGAAACAGAACATCTACAGGGGCCACGCGTTTCTTGGGAGTACTTTAATTTTAAGGAAAAAAAAACAACTACATTAGCCTGCAGATTCTTTTTTTCATAGCACCACTGCCTCCTTTATACAGATTCTCTCTCTCTCTCTCTCTCTCTCTCTCTCTCTCTCTCTCTCTCTCTCTCTCTCTCTCTCTCTCTCTCTCTCTCTCTCTCTCTCTCTCTCTCTCTCTCTCTCTCTCATACACACACACTCAGGGAAACACATGCGTTCACACATACACAATAAGCTTGAACAATAGCCTACCGTAGTTTTGGGTAGTTACAGTAGTTACACAGGTGTCTGCTACCGTTGTCATCCTTACCTGTAAACAGAAAAGGTGTGGCTTAGTAAAGTATATATTACACTACACAACTGCACTTACATACGCACAGATAATAAGTACCGGTATATAAAAAAATTAAGTAAATAAAGTAACTAAACACAGGGATACATAATAGGCTACACATAAAACTCCTATATGGTTAGTAAAATCCTCCAAACTCTAATTAATTTCTGGTTCAATGGATGTTTTCAGTCATGTGTTGGTTCTGATTTGATTATTATTAGCATCATCTCCATCAATGTCTAACCACGCATACATACTAACTTTAACGAGACGACACGTGGTCAGGCAGCACAATATATTTTCATACTCTTTCCACACAACACCACACAACTCAACAACACAGAGAATGATGTAGGATGAAGATGAGTGGAGAGGACAGGGTATAAGGTAATCAGAGTAATGCAGTGATGAGAGAGGCGTGGTGTTGAAGAGGTCGTTTGTCAGACATCAAAACCTTCCATAATGACCCTTGTACACCGTTACCATGAGGTTATCGACACGTATAATAATTAAATAGGTACCCAAGGCCACGCCCTCATTCAATTATTATTATTATTATTGTTGTTATTATCAATATTATAATTATTAGATTGGTCCGCATCTTCCCTTTTCAGACGACAGTAATGATTATTTATTTTCGAGCTGATGTATTGTGCTATTATTATTTATCAAACTGATTACAAACACACAGCACAAGAACATAGTAACACACATAAAACACCCTGTAAACAAATACAAAAACACAAGTGACGAATAGACCATGTTCCAAGGAATAATACAAGTTAACAGAAATATAACACACAAACAAACGAGACGGATACACAGATACCCCGTTACAAGAAATGACACCGACATTGTTATTCAGTTGTTTGTGCTTTGAAACGTTTATTTAATTAATCTAGTCACAACCGGTTCTTCATTCTTTCCTACTATTAGTCACATCCGTTAGTTAGTTTGTTTAATTATCAATCAAGAAAGTCATTTGTCCGGTCCCTATGTTAATATAATTAAGTTATTTATTAGTTTTGCTTTTATTATGGAGTGTATCGAATATTTTGTCCGTACAGTGATTACCTAATTAATTGAACGTATAGGTATGGACTGCACGAAAGTAATTAAGTTGGGCAATTAACATAGAAATGGAATTTATTGTACCTCTCGACTGCTTAAGTATGCTAGTTTATTTCCCTCAAACTATCTTATTATAATTTATACCGACTCGAAAATGATATATCTTTTGAATTACAAAATATAAAGCAGACAAATGCGAGCCCTTGTCACCCACACCCACGCCAGTCCTCAAGTAACTTAAACTGTCACAATACTATTCTTGACAACACAACACTATAACACCCTCCCTCACTGATACCACAACAACATCACACTGTACACAACCTTTATACACACAGACAACACTTCTATTGTACGGTACGGTATATATCAGACCACCACCGTCCATACATACATCCATCCAGACAAATAACATCCACTCTCTTAGCCCCATGTCCAACTCTACATTCATATGAATAAAATAGACATACATAAAAAGAATAGTAAATAATAAACATATCCACTCCATATTTCACCTTCATACACAAGAAAATGTCACCTCTAATCTATAGTTTACAGTACATTCCATTTTACAAACACTCAAGTACCACCTTCATTCTGTATCTCACACACTCAACATCCCAGACTCCATCCCACACACACATGAGGCCCAGCACAGTGGTATACTATGGCACTAAAGTCATGCACGTTGCCACCAGAGGTCAATGTAATACCTTGGCCTGTGTGTGGTGCAGTATGCGTATAGTTTGCATCATCCATACATTGCATGATTGTGCAGCTTAAGCCCGTCTCTGGAGTTTCCACGAGAGCCATGTATGTGTGTTTATGCAAAGTCAAAGAAAAACTTTACAAACAAGCTATGTGCATGATTACAGTGACTTCTGGTGGTTAACGTACACGACTTTTGTCCTACAGTGTACACCATGACCCACACATATACTAGGATACATATAGTTGCCATCCATCCAACTATCTATTCCCCTCTATCTACCCCCCCCCCTCTCTCTCTCTTCACTAACAAGGTAGGGTAGTGGCATGTCAGGACCAGGTGCCCCTCCTACCCCTTCCTCCCCTCTTCTCTGCTTCCTCTTTCCATCTCAATCCTCTTCCCTTTTTCTATTTACCATTTAATCCTCATACATCCCATTACCTCATCATAAGCCCTTTGTGTGGTCTATCGTACCCTGCTTTACTCTTCCCTTTACCTCCAACATTCCTCTTCCTCCTCCTCCTCCTCTACTAGGCTATGTTCCCTCCCTCTTTCCTCCTCCTTTACTACGTTCCCAGTCATCTTAATTTGACCATTATTCTCGTCCCAATCATTCTTTTTCCTCCTTTTTACTATCACTTTCCTTGGCCTACTTCTTTCCTTTTTACCTATCTATTTTCTTAACCTCCTTTTCCCCCCTTCTCCATCACTCACTCCTTTCCTTCCCCTTCCTCCTTAACCTCTTTTAGCGTCTCTCCTTCCCCACACTTTCTCTCCCCCCTCCCTTGTCTAAAGTCTTTAACCTCGCCGTCCCTCTCTCTTCCTTTCCTTCCTTCCCTCCCTCCCCCATAATGCTCTGCCCTTTGCCTTCCTTCCCAAACAACATGAACAAACGTCTTGCTTGCCCTGCCCTACCCTTTCCTGCCACCACTACCACCACTGCCCTTCACACTTCCTTCCTGTGCCTAGCCCTTCTCAACTCTGTCTCTCCCGTTCACTCCACTCATTCATTTCTCAGTCCACCCAGTCCCTATTTTCTCGCCCGTCCATTCTCTCCTTCAGACCTCTGTCCATTCCTTTCTTCAGTCATCTTCTCCATTCCCTCTCTTCTCTCCCGTCCATTCCATCCTTTCTCCACCCCCATCTACTACAAGAACAGGGTGAAATACGGCGCTGGATGGATGGAAGGATGGGGGTGATGAACTTATGGTGGTGACCGTTACTGTGTGCAAAGAAAGACCAATGCCAGTGACACAGGTATACCTACATTCCCCAACCCCCAGCCCCACCTCCATCCCTCACTCACTGCCCTCCTTTCCCTCCCGTCTCCTCTCTGACCCCTCGTGGCCTTTTAACATAATACCCTACGGTATATATTTTAATTCAGGGTGTAGAGAAGAGGGTCAATCGGGAAGGAAAAACTGGATAAACAAGAAGAAAGTGATGCAATACAACACAATAATGCAAACAATACGAGTACCATGAATGATATTCCAAGAAACCCAATATAACATACTGTTGACAAAATATATCAAATACAATCACAGAACACGACGACAGGCAGACCCCCTTCCCTTCCTCAACGTCTATGAACAGAGGGCGACGTGTACTGTACGGTTGAGAGCACACCAAGAGGGTGACACTGCACTGACTGAGAGAGAGAGAGAGAAAGTATGGATGGTTGGTTGACTGGTTGGGTTGGGTTGGTGTGGTGTGGGTGGGGAAGAGCTAAGAAGAGTGAGTGGAGGGAGGGAATGTTAAGTGATGGGGTAGTGATTGATGAATAGGAAGGAATGAAAGTAAGTGGATGTAGCCTAAGTGGAATTAAAAACTGAAGAAAATGAAGGGGTATAGGCGGAAGGAAGAAAGGGAAAGATAGTAGATGTGTATGGGAAAATGGAAGAGAGAGAGAGAGTACTGTACGAGCAATTGAGATAGATAAAACAGTGATTGATTGTGATAGCGAGGAAAGATAGTGATTGTGGTGATAGGCTGCTCTCTTCTGTATAGGGTTGGATATGCTACAGTTTTCTCTAAATTACACTACCAAACAGATCACCCACTCGTACACTGAAGCAGTTTGTTTCGTGTTGTAGGATCCCTCTTAGCACCCCTATTTTACCACAAGAGTATTCATTTCCTTTACCGTAAGTGATGGAGGTTGTGAGGGAGAGAGCTGTGATGTGTAAGGAGATGGAATGGGGGCGTGTGAGAAGAGAGATAGAGATAAGGGGTAAATGAAAGGGGAAGGGAGGGATAGAGAGAGATAAGGGGTAAATGAGGGAGGGAGGGAGGAAGGAAGGGAGGGTGAGATATGGGATAAATGAGGGAAGAAGGGAGGGAGGGAGAGAGAAAGATAAGGGGTAAATGAGCGAATAAGAAAGGGAGGGAGAGAGATAAGGGATAAATGAGAGAAGAAGGGAGGGAGGGAGAGGGAAAGAGAGGAGGTGGAGCGAGGTCACGTTATGAATGGTGTTAGGTAGAATGTAAAGGAATATTGGCTGAGTTAGCAAAGGATTTCCATGTCCTCAATGTCAATATGCAAATTTGGTACAAAGGCAAGTGACGCAATGCTATGTACCGGTATTATACACACGTCTTAATTGATTCTAGTGTTGCAAGGTGGAAACTCCCTCTCCCTTTTCTCTCTCTCTCTCTCTCTCTCTCTCTCTCTCTCTCTCTCTCTCTCTCTCTCTCTCTAACAACCCCAACTAGGTGCCTCTCCATCTGTCCGTCTGTGTGTGTGTCTGTCTCTTAACTACCCTTCTAAGGTGCCTCCTCCCATATAAGCAGAGGAGAACGAACCAATCCAGGCCTCACCACCATCACCAACACGGACCGTGGCTCACTGGGTGCCTTCTCTTCATCTCACGCCTTCACACTCGGTTGTTGTCACGCTCTCCACACATTTAACATACTCTAATTACACGCATACACACAAAACAATAAACTTTCTTCAAATCGGATATTCCACTATTTATTATTATTATTATCTCTACAAAACAGTTTCTATTTTCATTATTAATAATTTCTTTCAACAATACTTTAGACAACTCCGAACGACTCCACGTCCAACCTAAGAACAACCAGTAAGCAAGAGAATAAAGGACCATGTATATATTAAAACTAAATCATAACTAGCCTAACAACATGTCTGACTCTACTACTTCTCTCTCTCTCTCTCTCTCTCTCTCTCTCTCTCTCTCTCTCTCTCTCTCTCTCTCGTCTGACAGTGAGTTAATTACAGCCGGATGTTACGTCAGGGTACTTTCTCCCCTACACCATTATATTATTCACTCTGGTAATATTATACAACACACACACACACACACACACACACACACACACACACACACGAGTCTCGCCATCCATAAATTTACGGTACATCCAAGGAAATCCACTTCTTCAAAAATGGAAACGAATCACTAAAGCTGGAGCTAGTTATTTTTTTTTCTCCTTCGAGCGGGTAAAACTCAGTGGTCATCATCATAGTTACACGGATTGCCTACATACATGGGTATCATATATTATACTCGAGCCAAAAAAGGTAAGCGTGTTTATTGTGAAGTGGCGGCTTCCTGTTGCATGGTCCCTGACTAACTGACCGCTCACCCACCAGCCAGTCCTCCAAATATCTCGCGTTACAGGGATTTCAGTGCAAACATACGGTAATATCCTAATGTTGTTACATCTATATTGTATATACAACTAATACACATCACCAAATCTCCCTAGCCTAAGAGATTTGGAACTGAATGCTGCTCCACGTGTCCCTGGCCTGTGCTGAGCTAGTGTGGGCTGGGTTGGACCACGATTGTCAATAACAACACAACGCAACACGTGCCGCCTCCATCACCTGTTATTGTTACCCTACGCACCGCAAAATATCATCATCATCCTCTATCGTTCTCAACCATGAATAGGCTGGTCTCCTACCTTTGACACGAGCCTCTTCACAACTTTCTCAACATACACACACACACACGTATATGACAGGGAACCCATAGCCTACTTACTTTCCCATTCACACCTCTCTTCATTCACCCAAGACCGTCATCTGCTGAGACACTGTTACACACGTCCGGAAGCAAGCAGGCAAGTAAGCAACAGGGAGTGTGTGGCAAGAACAACCCAGACGACAAAATAAATTACTGAGAAAGAGAGGAAAGAGAGGATTGCACAGCGTTACCACACACGACACACACGACTTACAGTATTGCCAACCACCACCACCACCCAGCTCTTGTAATGTCACGTTAGGCAAGCAGTGAGAAAGAGAGAATGAAATCTGTTTCTCCCTCGCACAGGTCTGAACAATCACGGTGCTGATATTAGGACATGCTGAGGTACAGAACTGTGCTGTGACGCTGACCTCTGGCGAAAGGAAACACAAACTTCTAGAGGCGCAACAAAATACAGTATATAGGCTATGGGAGGTAAAGGTTGGTGGGGTGTCTATATTGTGCGAGGAAAGAAACGGTACTCAGGAGAGGTAGAGTTATGGTGGGTGTTATTTTGATGGTGGTGGAGGTGGTTGCTTGGCTGACTTTCTCTGGGCCGTGATTTGGGCTTCTCTTTTGTTTACTTTCGTCAGCTTCATCCCTTGTGTTCGTGACCTGCTGTGTTTTCGCCACTCATTCTCACCTTGCATGACCTCGCTTTCGTACCTTTCTGTGTGTGTGTGTGTGTGTGTGTGTATGCTTTCTGCGCATTTTTTTTTCTCCTCGTACAGTCTACAAAAGCAATTAGGTATCATAAGTTTCTAATATATTTTAACCAAGTTCCACAACAAAGGCGACATAACAGAACTTTAGACCACGAGAATGATAATGTAGTGTGTAGCATGCAGGCTTCACCGTCACCAGTCACACTACAACACATAAATATGAAGTTATGAACCCATCCTACCCTCCCTCCGTTGAGCCTGATCATGCACTGCACTGGTAGCCAACCTATCAGAGTGTATCTTTTTTCCCACGCTCTCTACTCCATTGTCCGGGATGTATAATTTTCCACTCATGCAAGGCATTTCGTTTTATTATTATTATTTTTTTATTTTATTTTTTGTGGGGGGGAGGGGGATGTCTGCCATTTCGGGTATGCAAAAAAGAATATTGTGAACAATGTATTGAATAAACCAATTCCATTTTGCGTTGATCATGTCATACATATCACACAAAAACAGAAGGAATCCTGTAACTGAACGATATATAAATTCATATTCAATACATGGATATTCACCTCATGATCTATGACTGCGTTCAGAAATGTTATTACATTTATCTGTGTAGGCTATGTCCAGAGAAGTTTTTCGGTACCTTACATAGCAAAGTAGAGTCATCCACAACAGTTTTATAATACCAGCAAGTGAATGCGAGAATGTTGCTGGTAAGTCTCTCTAATTTTGGTTTGTAGGTCATTCATGATGGTCAGTTTCTTCAGATATCTAATATATACAGGACTTATGTTCGTGACTGCACACACATGACAGTACCGTACACTTTTATTTCCCCCCTGGATTATATATACCGTACATGATAACTTAGTGGTGTGAGTTATACATAGAAGGGCAAGAGGAGATCAGAAACTTTATGTCCATGAATACACATAAACAAGTCAACCTACTCTTTTACCTGGCAGAATTACGAGTTCTTGAGGGGAGGGGAGAGAGGGAGGGGAGAGAGGGAGGGAGGAGGGTGAAGGAAGGAGAAAGGGGGAGAAGAAAGTAAAGTCCACAACTGTACACATAGATCAGTCCACCCACCCACTAACTCCACCTCTCTACCTGCTTGATGACGGTACGTGGAGGCCATCGCTCTAGTGAACCACAACACACACACACACACAAAACAAGACAACGAACATTCACTCCTTAACATACAGACATACATGCATACACACCACAACTGACTGTCGCTATTGTGTGTGTGTGTGTGTGTGTGAATTGAAGGAAAACGAGATAACAATGAGATAAAATATAAAAATAATAAGAAACAAGGCGGAAAATTATTTACGGAGGACTAGAAGGTAAGGAAAATCAAGGAATACTGAGGAAAGGGGAAATATGAAAAGGAAGGTGGTGAGGAGGGGGGGGGGGACGAGAATGAGGATGACGAGAGCCAAGAAATTTGATCTCAATTTTGCAAAGTGATCAGGAAGGAAGGAAGGAAAGGTTTCCAGACCAACACCACTTTCTGCCACACCCTCGTCTCTTTCTATTAAAAACACTACCCCTCTATCCCACCTTTACCTCTCGACCACTCCACCCCACGCCCACCCACCCTCATTGTTATTCCACCCACTCCACACCACCCCACGCCCACCTGCTCTCACGATCTCTCCACTCACTCCATCCCACCCACTCTCATTCCCATCCTTCCCTTCCAAACCATACCGAATCATCCTCCTATCCGCACTCCACTTCACACCCATTTATCCAGTCATTCCTTACCCCTATTAGCTCTTCTACAAGTTCATCACCTCACCCATATCCAAGATTGGTATGCACAGTCACGTACAATAATTCTTTCATATCCGACCATTCTTTTGAAATTAGAAAATGAAGAGGTTTTAATATGGTGAGATCTACAACTGTATTAACTAAAATGTGCCATAATGACGATACACATGGGAGCACATTTCTCAAAAATTTACTGACAAATCGTATGTTATTGAGGGAAGGGCATAACATTTGTGAACAGGTGAAGGGCAGAAGGAAGGTCAGAATAACAACAACAAAACGTGTATTTACCCTCTTCAGCTTATATACACACTCAAAACAAACAGTTGCAAGTCAGTGAAGGGCAAACGGATGGACTCAACAGTTATATACGAGTTATTGTGTTTTATTAATTCAGGCGAAAATATACAGATTCCCTTCTAAGTAACATGGCCTTAGAATCTAAATGAGGCAGCCGGTAGGTACAATTTCGTCAGATAAACAAAGAATTAAGTATAGTTAGTCACTGTTAGTGGCGTGCAGGAGGAAGGACAGAACTTCTATTGGTGTGTGACTGTAAACGTCCTCAACATACCGTACCCATCTCGGCCACTGACATGTCCACTCATTCACACAAGCTGCATGGTCACTCGTCCCCTCCCAGTGGAAATACAATCCTTTCTCCATTGTACACCGGCGGTCTATATAGTTCTGTCGCCTTTCTGGTATGATGGTGAACTTTGAGAATAATGTTTTCGTGAATGAGACGTAAAGAAGAACAAGAAGACACTCGTAGACCTAAGAATAAATTACGTTTCAATCACCACAACATTAATCTCAAAATTCACCATCATAATAGAGGCGACTAAACTACAGAACGTGACAGTAGGCCTACCCACATTCTTATCCCGTAAAATACCCCAACGTTATACTCATCCACGCACCAAACTCGTTTCCCAACTCACCACTTGTTCAAGACGGTATATATACTGTGAAGCTGAGAGGTTTTATGTCCGCCCCAACTCAATCATACTTAAAAATATTACGACCTGTCACTATAGTAGCCCTCACTACCCTCCCCTATTCCTACACACACACACACACACACCTACTCGACACCACCGCGCTCCCATTCCTATACACACACACACCTACTCGACAACACCACAATCCCATTCACTCCATTCATGCGCTCACTCCTACGCCACAACTTAGTATAGCTATATATACTTACATCATCCACTTAGCCAACGTCCACTACAAAGTTTCTTACTACCACCACACCTATAAAAGCATCAGTTACCCCTTGGGTCTACTTCACCTGTCCTTAAAAAACTAATGCAGGCTTTCGTAATAGAAGTGGCATGTTGACCAACCATACGAATAAATTCTTAGCACACATATAATATCAAACCTTGTAGTGTGAAGGTTATTTCCCATTACCCAGTACTTACCCACGATTTTTTTAAGACTATAAGTGGGGTAAAAATGATCTCTTAACCCTTTTGAGGGTCAATTACCTAACAGTCTCTGTTCTATATATTCCCTCCCATTTAGATCCCTATATACGTATTCTCTCTCTCCCTCACTACTACTTCTGCCAGCTCCTTTACATATTAGAGTTGCACTTAATTCATCATCTCTCCTTCCACTATCACTTTCCTCTCTCCTCACACCCATATGTACCCTTTCCCTTCTGTATCTCTCCTCTCCCCACACCCACACCCTCATTTACCCAGCCCATCTCCACTTCCCAGTCCCCCCATTCTCTCCCCACCCATTCCTCCTCCTCCTCCTCTTGACTGCATCCCTATACCTCCCTCCCTCTCTCTCTTATCTCTCCACCAAGGCAGCAGTTCCGTGAGGCGTCGTGATCAACATTCCAGACCAGAGAGAGTAAAGTAGAGTAGGATCCACATCTTTCCAACCCATGCAACTCGGTCAGGCCCACCATCCATTCCCCATCATTACCCTTCTACCCTGATTTTCTAATGAGCTTACTATCTTTCCCAGCTCGAGTTAGTTGATCACAGGCCGCTGATAGGCAACTTACGGGATCATAATTACGCTTATGTACAGTCGGCAAAAAAAGTATCAACACCACCCTTACATTGAAATTAAAAAAATTTGCACGGTAAGGTTGGTAATCTTGATGTGTGCGTTGCCAGATTTGAAATTGGCCTCATTACCAAACTAAATTTTTATTACCATTCATGAAACCTTTAATATTCTTTAATTAGGGAAAAAAATATAAATGAATTACTATTTGTAATTCATTATTATAAAATACTGAAAGTGTCTGAGTGGCTTATCCGTTATCAGGAACACCAACACTACATATCACTGTCCATAAGGGTGGTGTTGACACTTTTTTTGCCGACTGTACCGTACCGTAAAAGGCAATTACTACACTTTTGTATTTTTTTTTTTTCATTCAAAATTCTTTCTGGCTTACCTAATCTAAGTCTAAATGCCATACGAGTTACAAGGTGTGTGCAGTTATTTACCCAGGTGTCCTCCAAATAAATAATACATTATTACCCAACCAATAAACGTCTTTACACCTACTTTGACAATCAACTACCGGCACTGTTGCTCTTGTTACTAAGTTACCGTACCATACTGCTGCTATACAGACAACTCTCTTTACTAATAAGGTCATAATGAACCGAGCGAGTAAAAATTCACCACAAAAAGTACAGCAAAACAAGTCGTGTGTGTGTGTGTATATATGTGTGTGTGTGTGCGTTCAATTGAAAATATAAAATAGGGCTAAATGTGCATACTGTACTTCATTATTGTATATAAAACTGTGACCTACATTAGTAGTACAAATTATGGTAATAAATGAACGAGTAAACTAATACATATATATATATATAAAGAAAGTGACAGTGAGCTCCATGTCTTCATTATGTCACTAGTAAAACCAGTCTCCCAGCATCAAGTAAAGTTACATCATCATCACACACACACACACACACACTTGGTTGGCTACTCAAACCAAACCAGTACCACCACCACCACCATTACTACTACTCCAACCAACAACCTAAATACCTGACCTAATATCCTCTCTCTATCACTTGATATAATATAAAACCTTGTACATAACTCACGCTCTATTAAACTTCTAACACAGGCAGGCATCACTTTCATCGATACACACACACACACACACACACACACACACACACACACACACACACACACACACACACACATTCGTAGTCTAGATATGGTACTGACTTTTTAACACACACATATTTGTAGTCTAGGTATAGTACTGAATTTTCACACACACACACACACATTCGTAGTCTAGGTATAGTACTGAATTTTCACACACACACACACACACATTCGTAGTCTAGGTATAGTACTGAATTTTCACTCACACACACACATATTCGTAGTCTAGGTATAGTACTAAATTTTCTCACACACACACACACACACACACACACATTCGTAGTCTAGGTATAGTACTGAAGTTTCATCATGACGAGTACTAATCTTATCTATCACTCACACTCGTTAATTCTTATCAATGACAAAACGGTACACTCATTCCCCATGACACATTTATTACTAATCAATACTGGCTTGTAATAATTCTGCCATCCACTTCTCACACTAGCTCACATAATTACTAGCTGGGGTGATTTTTATTAGTAGTGTCTTAACTTATACCCTACAGAAACTTACTACTGCTATTATATTAAGGGGGTAATTCACTTTTGTTACATTGCAGTGCCTTAATTCCTCCAAAGTATGCCAGGAAACAGGACCAGATGAACAAAAATAATGGTGTTCTGTTGCTTGGAATAGTTTGGAGGATTCAGTTGCTCCAGATTTACTAACAGCAAATTTCCTCCTTAATTAACCATTATTAGCTACAACACACTACCAATACCTACCTTGACATCCACTCACACCTCACCCAAAACACTATGGCATCCACAACACCCCTGTACGATGGTTGTGTTGTTTGTCTGTGGAGCCATCGTATAGGTACATGCATGCCATCGTAAACACCACCTATTATCTTGTCTACAACCCTTATATAGAACTACATCCTCCTCATACCCAAATACAAGGCACCTGGAGTATTATCAAACTATCGGTATTGTACCATTAGTCGACCACATCCCACCGAGGCATTACAATTACATACCCTCACCCTGTTCCCCACCCCCTCCTCTTGTTCATCGTCTCACTGGCATCACAAACGACCACTTCTCATAACTTACTCCAATCCTTCCCTCACTACCAACAACAATACTACCATCACCACCAGCCACCACAGACAGTTTTTTATCTGCCACGTGAACTACAACCAACCCCTGTTTTCTACTACAACAACCATGCACCACCAACTAGATATAATAACAGTGTCCTCTCCTTACCACTACCCCTAGCCTCCCTCCTCACCATCAACCCTTACCTACCGTACTCTCCCCCATCACAAACAACCCTTAGCTTCTCTCCCCCCTCACCACCACCATCAACACTTACCTACTCTCCCCCCTCACCAACAACCCTTACCTTTCTCTCCCTCCTCTACCCCCCACCATCACCACCAGCCTCACTACCACAACAAGGGTCGTGTTACAAATTAGGTGCGTTACGCCTGCTGCACCCACCATCACCAGGCGGCTAGGGATCTCACTGGCAACACGTCCACACCATAACCAATTGGTGGGGCGATAACCTGGCCTACATGCCACTCTAATAAAAGAGATGGTACATATTTTCCTCCAAAGTATGCCAGGAAACAGGATCAGATGAACAAATATAATGTGTCCCTGTTACCTTATATAGTTTGGATGAATTAGGTGCCCCAGATTTACCAACACTATATTATCTCCCCCTAAAGGTAAGAGGGCGTCGCAGAACCTTACGTCTTCACCCTGAACGATTTATACCTCAACCTTTATATTACGGCGGATGAGTGGTTTGTTTAGATAACAGCTTTTTAAACATCTGATGAAACTGGACGAGTTCTTTTGTTTTCTCTGCTGATGATATCTAGGATTTTTAGTCCTCACATGACGCAATACAGAAAAAAAATACTACTTAGATTAAAAACTACAAACAGGATAATGTCACCTCCCCCCTGCCCCGTACGTCATTGCGTAGTCTATGACCTTCACATGAATCTACTAAAAACGTCAACTCCAACTAGGCTACAGTATCTTTCCTTCTTTCTGAGCCGCATATATCTATACTGTACCTACCCACTCCCTCCAGGACAGAGACAAGGCGACAGTCAAGGTCGTATCAGTGACAAGAGAGAGAGAGAGAGAGAGAGAGAGAGAGAGAGAGAGAGAGAGAGAGAGAGAGAGAGAGAGAGAGAGACCAGTACGTGTACCCGCATTCACACAAAGTTATTTACAAGCCAGACTATACTTATATACAGTTGTATGATAGTCAGAGTAAGAATGACGCATCAACCAACCTTGCTATAATGCTCTTGTAGGTAAATTCCCACAACTATATTCCCCTTTATGACAAACACATTAAAAGAATATCCAGATGTTATCCAGTGTTATATCACATGGCCTTGGTGCAGTTTCAAATTGTGGTTAAAACACTATATATTGTCCGCAACTGTACGTAAGCCTAAATCAAACTAACCCAGTAAAGATGTGGTAAGCGGCAGGCAGCTGTCAGTTTGTTTACACCAATCAGTTATTTGTTTCATCGCCCCAAGACTCGCTCGCTAGCCTATCCCAAGCGACATTGTATTGAGTCATTGACCAGCGATTAAAGTTATGAATTCAAGGAGGTGAAGGAGGAGGACAAGAAGGAAAAGGAGGAGGACAAGTAGGAAAAGGAGGTGGAGGAAGACAAGAAGGAAAAGGAGGAGGAGGAAGACAAGAAGGAAAAGGAAGAGGAAGACAAGAAGGAAGAGGAAGACAAGAAGGAAAAGGAGGAAAAAGAGGGAGGAAAAGAAGGGTTTCATTCCAGACAATATTATTCTCAAAATTCTGCATCATACTAGAGACGACAGAACTTCAGACAGTCACGTTACTTATCTACCTCCTATCTTCCAACCTACCTCTCTTCTTCCCCACACCACACTACTTACCTATACCTCCCTTTACCTACCTCTCTACTTCCCCACACCACACTACTTACCTATACCTCCCTCTACATACCTACCTACCTACCTACTTTTCTACTTCCCCTCCTTCCATTCCTACCAACTATAAGCTATACATACATACCTACCTACCTACTTTTCTACTTCCCCTCCTTCCATTCTTACCCACTATAAGCTCATCTCATTACTAACCCTCCCATCCCAGGCTACCAACCCATCCACCCACCTCGCCTCATTTGCCTTCCAACACGTCAGTCTCATTATTCTCACCTGCCCCCTTTCCCCCTCCATACCAGCATATATATATTTTTTTCTCTCTCTCCCTTCCTAAACATCTCCCCCCCTCCTGACTCCCCCCCCCCTCCAACACCATTAAAAAGAGCTGGAGGGAGTGGGTTGGCCAAAAAAGCTTTTAAGGAAAATTACTTCAAATACCTTGAGAGAGAGAGAGAGAGAGAGAGAGAGAGAGAGAGAGAGAGAGAGAGAGAGAGAGAGAGAGAGAGAGAGAGAGAGAGAGAGAGAGACTGGGCTATCAGGTATGCAGCCAATAGCGTAACTAATTGTTCTGTAAATCAATTCTTACTGTATATAGCTACATGGGGTTTATGTACGTTGTGTGTGTGTGTGTGTGTGTGTGTGTGTGTGTGTGTGTACTGTATGTTGGGTACGTGTGCGTGGGTGTGTAGGTGCGTGACTGGCAATTAATAACAGGTGATATAGCAGCTGCACCTGGATACGCTGAGGGGAGGGAGGGAGGGAGAGGAGAGAGGGAAAGATAGAGGGAGGGATGGGGGAAACCTAAACAAAGAGGGATGTAGTGAACGATCCGTGTAAAAAAATATTTATAGCCTATATGAGGGAGGAAGGGAGGGTTGGAATATTAATTAATCGGCTACTGATTCCTCCAAAGGCGATAAGTATAGGCTACTGATTCCTCCAAAGGCGATAATTATAGGAAGGCAATGAAAAGGGAGAATATCAAGGAATATCTCTGAGGAAGAATGGAATGGAGATAATGATAAAGCTAAACACGGATGGTGGAATGTCAAGGTAGGGGAGAAGGAAAGAAAGTTAGAGGCAAGGGAGATAGGCAAAGAAAGGAAGTATGGAGGAAACGAGGGAGAGGAGGAAGTCAGTTGAGAGAGAATGAGGGAGTGGAAGTTGGAAAGGATGGAGGGAAAGAAATGAATGAAAGGAAATCAGTTTGGAGGGAAGGAGAAAGAGAGGAAGTTGGGAAGGAGGAAGGGAGGGAGGCAGAGAAATGAAGTGAGGATGGAATGAGGGATAGAAAGAAGTCAGTTGGGCGAGACGGAGATAAAGAAAGTTGGGAAGGAGGAAGGGAGGGCGGGAAACATAAAGCAATGAAGCAGAAAAGGAAAACTGGCAACACCTGACACGGCACCACAAGAAAACGTGAAGGAAATGAAGAGAGAGAGAGAGAGAGAGAGAGAGAGAGAGAGAGAGAGAGAGAGAGGTGCATCCTGGTGCAAGATAAAAATTATAAATGCTGTATGTTAGTTATGAAGGGAATTTAATCAATATACTCGTAGCATGTCAGAACACCACAGATCAACAAGAATCTCAATACATAAATCGTGTAATAACATACATACAAATACCGGTACGAATAAACGGGACTAAATCACACACACACACACACACACACACACACACACACACACGCACACTGCAAGCACTACCCGACCAACCATGTGACACGCTGCCGAGTACAAGAAAAAGATACAATGCAGCAGCAATAATACTACAAACGACAGTAATGTAAGTGACGGATGTGTGAAAAAAAAAAAAATAATTGGAAGTGAGAGGCATAGAAATTGTGAGAAAGTGAAGGGGGAGTTGCGTTGGTTGGACAGACAGACAGACAAATACACATCAGCTGATCAAACAAACATTGGCCATTCGCTCCCCTGTCAGCTGATCTTTAGTCTCTCTCTCTCTCTCTCTCTCTCTCTCTCTCTCTCTCTCTCTCTCTCAGTTTCTCCCCACTCTTGACTGATCTGACTAGTCACTTCCTACTTAATCTACCACTGCATGAATGAGCGGGACTTGTGTACACTACATTTTATTAAACAGAAATTTCAACTACTATATAAGAATAAACCCAAGTAGGGCCAACTAACCAAGGCAAGTATTTCGAGCCAATGGAGGTTATCTTGTAATATACGATGATACCCTGACATTCACTCCCAAGGATGTGAAAAAACATAATGGTTCTAAGCTAGCATATAACCCCTAGTCTGAGTTATGAAAATTAACCTCGTGAAAACATACAAGGATAAATATTAGCTGAAATTTCTCCATAAACACACAAACACAGATAGGCAGGCAAGCAAGCACGGTACAGTCGCTCAAAAAGTCCAAGGAGAGAGGGGTCCGATGGTTGTTGTGAATAGGTGAAGCCTCATTACAACTTTTGGAGCAACGTTCAGTCACGATCAAAAGTCCTACAACTGGTGAATAAAAGTAAGCTAGCTATTTGAGGGACCTTGTTAACCTAAACAAGACCAATAGTTATATACGGTACTGTATGTCGTAGCTTAACTTCTTTATTATATATATATATATATATATATATATATATATATATATATATATATATATATATATATATATATATATATATATTGTAAATGTTGCAAGATTATTGGGCCTGACTGATTATATATTTCTTCTGTACTGTCTTACTGTTTAGAGTTCTAATATATTTTTTATTCTTATTTTGAGCAACTGTAAATCCACCTGACTTTCAGAAAATGTATAGCCTATCATCGGCGTCACCCATCCAAACACTTCTCTCTTCGACTCCCCTGGCAGGCACTCGTAAACTAAACACAGATCCATCTTTCCCAGGGCTGCTAAGCACCTATTTTCACCCCGACCAGAACCACATCCCCCTTTCTAATGCTACCGATAACTACCAAAAATTCACCCCTTCCAACCTCAACCTCAAGCTCTCTCCAAACTTACGAATATCAACCCCCACCATTTTCGTGCTGCCAATATCACATATATCTCGACAAATATATACTCAAACCCATAGAACAGACAGACAGGCAACAGAGAGGAGGGAGGGATGGTCTTCCAATGCAGGAGAGAGCGACCTTATGTGACCTAGACCAGAGGCCAAATTGTCGTGAACTTTGCACGGCAGAGAAAGGCAGGCAAGGCGGAAGGAAATACAGTTGGGAGGAGGGAAAGTAGGAAGTGAAGGGAAGAAGGAATTTGGAGAGGGAAAGTTAGTTAGGGCAGGAACTCAGAGAGAGAGAGAGAGAGAGAGAGAGAGAGAGAGAGAGAGAGAGAGAGAGAGAGAGAGAGAGAGAGAGAGTCGTAAAACAATACAACATTAAAATTTGGTGCCACCCTGACTGGATTATTAAACATTTAAATTAAATCAATAATCCATGAAGGGTTTACTATTAACATAAAACGGCGAATTATTAATATATCAAAAGAACGAAGAAACAAAACAGTCCTGGAGACCCAAGAGAGTAAGAACAAACAGCGGATATAGAGCGAGTTATTCCAGGCCACACCTCCCTTGACTCCCCAGCACACACACACACATCCATCCATCCCACTTGTGTAACAGCCACCCCAACACAACAACAGCAACCTATTCCTACAGAACAAATACACACTAGTTGTCTCCTACTTAACATAACAGCAACACCTATTCCTCCTACATCACAAACACACACTAGCTGTCTTGTTTTAGGCTAAAAAATAAATGCACAACACCACCACCACTACCAGCATACACACACTTGCCACTCGTATATTAGTAGAAACCCACATACCAACATGATTTCCTCTTGTATTCTCCACTACCATGTTCTAGCTACTCATTTTACCAACAAGCAACACCTACTCTCGCCGTGGGTGTGCGTCTTAATTAACCAGAACGTCGATACAGACACAATATATCTATAAAGAAATGAACCGTATGAGAAATCGAGCAAGTTCCCTTCTTACTAACTATCCGAAACTAATACACCAACAATCCATCTTCCACTGAACACCCCTCGCAGCTTCAGTGACTTTCCCCCCACGCTGTTTACAACCAACAACACCACGAAGGTTCATTTACGATATATTCTGTACTAATGTTATTCCCGCTACCGCCTGAATATTGAGAGAAGCATTTGAGACAATCATAACTTGAACACCACAACACATAACCATTTTTTTTTTTTTTTTAGCAAGCCTTCGTTCCGAGTATCTTCTCGTGTTCAGCAATTAATCATAATGATCTAGTGACTCTAGTCAGTCGTCATTAATGTTGTGTTCTACTCGTGTGTTTTTCCCCACAAATAGACCCTTTCGCAAGTGTGTGTGTGTGTGTGTATGTACCTTCCTGAGTCACTATTACATAACTACTGTATCAGTTCTCCCCCTTTCTGGACTTTACCAACTATGGTGTTTTGTAATCCAGTCATTCAGCTCCTAAGCCACCACGCCTTCTTAGAATACAACTCACCCTCATTTCCTTCACATCGTTCAAGAGTAGCTCTACCAGGTTATCTTCTACTCTACTCCACTCCACCCTACCCCATCCCCCTCTACCCCTTATAAACATTGTGCCCTTATGCCCTTACTCATCCACCAGATTCCATCAATGAAGTACCTGACTCAACCCCCCACTGTGCATAAACTCTTCTCGTTTTGGGCATGTATTAATACCACATTAAATCTATAGAGTACCAGGTATACTGGTGACTCTTCTCATTTACCGGTATTGTTTTTTATTTACCACCACCACAACTACTGTTATAATATTATTGGATTAATATTATTGAAAAACGTGCTGTATCATCTTTCGTCTTTGGTCTCCCTAACACCAGCCTTCGTGATAACCAGCATAATCCGGGGATCATTAAGAGGCAGCTGATAACAGGCATTTCATTACTCCCAGATCCGAGTGACACACACACACTATAAACATGACAACACATAATCATACTGCAAATATTAATCATTCTAAATTCTAACAACTTACTGTACTCTTGGTAACCTAATCCACGTCTAAAAAGTAACAACAAGCTGGAGCATGAAATATAACTTCCTACCCTTCCCAATGTAAGAAGTTGTATTTCATGTTTCAGCTTAAAATTATAGTTGTTGCTACAGACCTATCCTATCTCACTAACAAACCTCAAGTGCAAGACCTATTACATTATTCACTCACTGTTTACCATTTTTAGGTTCTGACAACAATGCAATGTAACTATGACTAAAACATGTACCAGTAACCCACGCATTATTGTATCCTTTTACAGTCACCGTGACAAACCCATAGGCTAATCCAATCCCACACACCATTCATAACTCTAATAAACTTTCACGCACGTCTCATATCAATCCTCTGACATACATTGCTTATTATCAGTGACAAGCTTAAATCCTTCATCGCTAATCCACTATTATGAAATCCAGCTTAATAGTAATTTTACGCCTATGCTTCAGTTGTGCAAATATTAACAGACAATCTAACACGAGTGACTGAAAAGGATACAAATTTTACAGCATTTTCTATCTACTATATACAACTAGCATTGCGACTTTCAATAGCTTAAGTACTTTGCCAATTAACCTTTACAGACACTGGGCCTACTGATAAAATTAGCAAACATACAGATAGGCTATAATCACACAATCATATTACATAACATTTGTTTATAAGACTTGCCAGCACCGGTTTCATGAGTTCACCTGATTCTTAACCAGACAGTGAAAGTTGTACAACCTCTATTATTGTTGAAAGGGAAAATATACTTTGTCGAGTTAATTAAAATGGTCCTCATTTGAATCCCATTGATACACACAATAGTATGCACAATAACACTTTAACCATAAGTTACTTTTTGTGTGTAAACCCCATCACAGATATGGAATAACTGATAAAAAAGATATCCCTTGTCCTATCTCTCTCTGTATAATGTATTCCATAATGTAGTTATAATAATTACAGCATTAATATATTTTCATCTGTCAAAATGATTCCGCCCATCATATCAAAACAATGAACTTTATAGGTAACATGAATATCCTCACAACAAGCTCTTCTATTCCAGTTCTCCCTCCCTACAGGTTTCCTCTCTCTCTCTCTCTCATCAGTTTTCCTACGTGCATCCTCTCCTCCTCCGTCCGCCTCCACTCATTCCTTCCCTTCACATTATTAACTCCACGTGTTCCACACCTCTCACACTAGACTCCACAGTCCCACATATATTACACTTGAGCACACACCAAGTTAATGGATAAAACTAACTAGGGATATGTTATGAGCTGTATTATTGTGTCTGTCTGGCTTGGCTTTATAACACACAGTCACACATGCCGCCGCCACTATTGACAGTGTGTGTATGTATGTTTGTATGTGTATATGTTGGGGACGTGTTGGTGGTTTTTTTTTGGCTACTTGTATTTCCCTTTTCTATTGTTACTAGCGGTGTCCCTCTCCTCTCCTCTTGTTCTGTCAGTATTTCCTTCCTTCGAGAAATTATATACATCAAAACAAGCAAGCAGGCAAATAATAATAATGTGTTGTAAGGACTGTGTTATAGTGTTGGTGGTGGTGTTGATGGTACAATACAAAGCCTGGGAAACACGTCATCCTCTCCCCGGCTTGGGTTATTATCAGTGTACAGTACGTAGGGCTTATCACACCTGCCCTACCAAATTCAAATGGTATAAAGCCTCGCCCCATGGTTGGTTCTTCTTCACCCCCACGCTTGAAATTTGTACTCCTGTTTGGTCTAAATACCCTGATACTATGCCCCGCTGCCCCTTACCGGCATCCGAATCGTGTAGAGAGTGCATTCATGGGGTCGAAATGGTGTTATGTGGCACTTACCGTATTGAATGTTTCGCATAATTCGTCCAATTGGTCGTCATTGAAGGCGGTGGTGCTCTCCCTCGCAGCCATTTTGTCAGACTGGTTACTACTCGTGATGCCTCGACGCTCCACCAACAGCTCCTTGTATACCTTATCACCTTTCCCGAACCTCATATTGCAATTGTTATCGTTCGTCTAATTCAAAGGTTAAAAATGTAGATAACTAGGTGATGAGGTGTGATTGTTATGTAGTTTTCCAAATAAGGACTTAGTGGACTCAGTAGAAAAAATAAAGGAATGAGAATGGATGTGTGCGCATGCGTGGCTGTGCCTGGCTGTGAGGCGGGAGGGAAGAAATGTTCCCGAGTTGTTGTCTTTACGGCTGCCTCGGAGAAACTCTGCCTCACTTCACTGCCGACTCTATATTATAAGGCCCGAACAGGGGAGTGTCTACAGACTTCCTCCTCAAGGTTCCGGTTCAGGGACCTCCCAGATCTATGCACATCTTCCCCTCCAGAAGACGGGACCCATGCACATTCTGGGAACATACGTTGCACATTTCTACAAAAGTTTCTTACTATTGTTAACTTCCTTTTGTTCGCATCGTCGAACAGGATAACATAATAACTTGCTAAAACCGTACCGAATATTAACAGTAACATCTATCAAAGCAAATAATGCAAATACATATGGGACAACCTACGTACAGCTTAAAAGTCGATTTGGATGCTTAGGTCTATAGCTATAGACCTATAAGTATGAGGCTACGAACACTGTCTGGTATTTTGTATTTCAGTATATCTCTTGATCGTGCTGTATATGAGAAACATAAAACAATTATTACAGGACAATACCCATAGTTTATTAATTTTTGTCAACCTCTCATAAAATTAAGCCATAATATGGTTTGCACGTGTGCGTAATTTGTGTATCAGGGTTAAACCCTGGTGTGTATAAGATCTCAATTGTCAAGTAAAACACTAGCCACTGGAATCCACCTGATTAATTTCTGTGTCCAGTGAAAGCTTTGACAGACTCTAAATTAAAAAAAATATCTTGTAAGAGAACAAAATAATCTGAGAAAATCGTATTGCAATAAAAAATGACATACTTGCGAAACCTGTCTCAGTTATGCTGGCTACGGCACGCTTGCCTTGTGTAATTAACAATGTCGCGTAAGAAGGCTGCATGCGAAACTTTCACATACAGCAAAGCGGCACAAGTAATGCTAATTATGAACCCTAGATAGGAATTATTTCGTAATCTAAAAATGCAACATACACACAAGCACACGCACACGCACACACGTCACACTCACGCGAGTATACGCCCACAACCCCAGCAGGAGATCCGTCATAGTATTTTGGGAAGAAAATTAATATTTACTCACATATCCACCACAACTTCCCGTCAAGAGGTTCGTCGTGGTCTTCAGCTGTGGTAGTGACTAGTGAGGGGTTCCGGAGGATATGAACGAACTCTTTCGAAATCCTTAACATGATATACTAGGCTACACAATACTATACACCAATTTTTCTTTTCAAAATAGCGAAAATGTACCGATTCCTTTATTAAATTTATTAGAAGAAAGCATGCAGAGAGGAAGGACAGCAAGCACGAGGGAAATTGAAAGAATAAACACATGCAGTCATGCAGTGGCTTGGGCCACTCGGGTGTGATCAGAGTTTCTTGCATAAAAGACCCAACACTTCTACCAAAATTATGGATTCGTGTGTTTAACCCAGCCTAATAGCCTATTCTTCAGTACACAACTAGACCAGGAAGTAGGGCATAAATGTTGCATGCGAAAATTTTATCTAGTTTTCTGTTATGGTGAAGAATAAGAGGATATCCGTCCCTCGTGTGTTACGTCTGTTGATGACGTTCGGATTCAGGCAGTTGCTGGATGCCGCTACAGGAAACAAACGCGTTATCGAAGAGGATTTATGTACCATTGTGCTGTTCGTTGACTTCTACATCTTCAGTACATGAGGAATATAGTATAGGAAAAGAGAAGAAAGAAGCGGCGGTGAATTATATCTTGAAGGAATTGTGTCAGTTCAGGGTTAAAACCGTTTCTCTTGACACGGTGCATGGTTTCGTTAGATTGTTATGATAGAAGTATTAAGTTAGTTTTGTAAGTTATGTAGTAGTTAGTTACCTATTGATCAATGACTATAAATCGAGTGAGTAACTGTATAGAAGAGTGAGAAGACATAATAGGATACCACAAGAGAGGAGAAAGAAGGAAAACATGAAGTAAAAAGAAGGAAAGGAGGGACAGAGGAAGAGAATAAAGAGGTTGGGTTAAGTTCTAAGACACTCCCAAACTATTATTAAAGTACTGCCCATGGTGTAAAGTAAGAATATGGCCCCAAGACCCCTCCTTAGAAGTGTTTATTTTCGACAGTGTCGGCAGCGACACACACACACACTCTTTGGAACAAAAATAATGACGTGGCCCCCTGCCTGACCTCCCCACACCTGTCGTCTCACTCTAGCTTACCTGACCTCCCCACACCAGTCGTCCTACATCAATCACTTACACACCTTGCCTGTCCTACCGATTCCCCCCACCCCTTTACCTGACTCCCACACATGATCCCTCCCACACCCACCTTATAACCCTCAACTCACCTACCTGAGCCCCCCACACCCCTACCTACTCCTACACACCTACCTAATTCCCCACATCCGCATGTTTAGCACAGTTGTAATGTGTTATCAACATCCCTTATCTCTTACTCTGCCAGAAAGGAAAATTATTTTCATCTGATACAGGCTATCCATATTGGCCTTTCATGCTTAGGAGTCCTTCATAAATTTTGAGGTCAGATTAGGATTCAGTATCAATATCTACATCAAACAAAATGAAAATATCTGAAAATTATCAAGTCAGAATTTCGATCAAAAATAATTGGTGGTCCAAAGGAGTTCAGGACAAAACTAGGGGAAGAGGAAACTGCACATTCAACTGGATACTTTAAAAGAAATAAAAACAACAACAATATTTTGCTTCCATTTCTTTATATAAAAACAGATTTAATGTACACAAAATATACAGTACAGCAAATTTCATCTATACATCAGCCAGAATAAATTTTGTTATACATTAGGCTGTGGCTGACAGGATTGTAGTTACGCATCTTTGAGAAGTAGTTAGACTAGGTTAGGTTTGGTCTAGGTCCAGGAGTGGGAAGATATCCACTTTAATCTCACTTCCATGTTCAACTGTGCACAGATAATGTGCTAAGCACTGTGCAGACAAGTAGTTGCACAAATAGCTACACTGTACAGTACTTACATGTAATAATTTAATTCTTACTCCCTTATCATTACCTCTGCTAAGCACAAAATCATCCTCAGTTTAATACAGAAAAACAGAGGCTCATTTTCCAAATAGGTTTAAGGTATGTTAAGCATGGTTCAACCATCCTTCAGTTGGATTATATCTGGGTTAAAATGGCTTGGATAGGTCACACAAGAAAACAACTGTTCTAAATTCAAACACTGGTTCAGAGCTGGTAAGCAATAAGCCATCCCTTGAGCAATGAGACTTCACAATCATTCAGAATTCAAATGGATCATACAATCAAAGACACAACTAATGTACTTCCCTGGAAAATGTTATTTGAAAACACTAATGAAAAGTTAAGCCAACCAACAAACATTTCAATTTCTCTGTATATTACTTGAATCCATATTATACAATGGGGTGGTCAAGAACAAACCTGCTTTAAATTGCCCCATTCTTTACCAAAGCTCATCTCTCTATCCAATTCATACACCTTTGTCTTATATACACAAAGAAAATCTTCAGAACCAACTGGTTAAATATTAACTGGGTTATTCAATGAAGATAGTTGTGTCTCTGAAATTGTTAACATGATCATAAAATTGTATTGCACAGGATGAAACTGCTTACATCCTACATGAATAACACAACTGTGCTGTTCTGGTTTAGTGAGGTAGGATCAATGGACATTTTACACAATCCAATGCCAACATGTCTATTTGCTTCCCAAGAAAAGTGCACAGATACATTTTAGATGGTGTGCACGCAAGTCAGGCTTGTGATGTACAATACCACACCTCAAGGTTCCAGGTCACAGCAAAGAAAATTAATCTTCCAAGTGAGCAACTTACTTTACCTGGGAAATGAACCTGAGGCTAGTTAACAGAAGGTAACACAACATAAACGTACTGTACCTAAGGCCGATAGTTACTTCTGAGCTTTGAGATACTTTATTGCTATCATATGTTTTATTTTTTAGGGTTGTGAAAATATTACATGTACAATGATTAAAGTAATTTTTCCCTTTACAGACAAATTTATCACTTTTAGGTCTAGATAGCTTGTAACACATTACTATACAGAACAACATTTACTGTATCAAAACGTGTGGTATAGTACCATCTAATGACCTCACTAATATTACTTAATACTGTATTCTAGTTGTATATGTCAACACCCAATCTCCTTCCACCTAAAGAATTAATACAAAGTTCTGACACCACACAACAGTACATTATACAACATTGTGAATAGTTTGCTCTACAAATATCAGAAAACAAAAAATGGTCAACTACTGTTCTACTCCTTCTAGACACAAGGATCTACTGTTATACGAGTTTGTCTCACGTGCTCTCAGACACGGAACTCCGCTATAAACTAGACTGCACGCTGGGAGACATTGAGGATGGAAACGAGTGTTAGGGTCGGATAAGCTGCCTGTTCACACCTCTTCACTCCACAAGTATAAGAACTGTACCTGCAATTACAATTTATCTTTTCAAGACCATTCTAGTACTGTATAAGATGAAATCAAGTACAGCCCTGGGTTTAACATCTCCTCATCAAAATAAAAGAAAAAAAGAAAATGAAAGACTTCTCTGCAATGTCAATATTGTAACTACTACTCATTCAGTTTTTTTTTTTTTTTTTTGGGTGGGGGGCAAAGACTGTACATTTCATTCTCTTTGTAGTTCCTCCATAAAGTAAAAGTAGCTATTTATCAACTACATCATTAAATACTGTATGACAAATAGATTAATATTATTTTCTCATACAGAAGCTCCTCATTAAGGTAGAGAATTCAGAGTCCCAACACTTTGAACAGCTCAGCATTGACCCTCTGACAGCTGCCATTTCAAAGTTACCTCCATACAAGATTCTTTACTGTCCGTGATTTGGACGTCCAAGACACAAAAAAGGAGGAGGGGCAGCTGTAGGAGCATAAAACTCTCAATGGCTCTCCTTGATATGTACAGAGTAGGAGGGATAACTGCTTACATCATTAAAGTGAAAAGGCACTGGACCAGTTCCCTGGCTGGTCTAACTCTGTTCACTATCATTCCCAACACATGACTTTCTTGCATATCGTCGTGAGAGTCAAGTGCCACTCTGACAAAACAGAAAGTGCATTTTTAACTCTGCCAAACTTTAAACAAACATACCAAGTTACCTGAACAATTAAATTTCATTATGCCTTGTAAATTTTGACACACCAGAGATCTAATGCAAAGTTAAAATGGTTAGAATATAAATGAATTGGAGGCTACTTAAAATCCAAACTGCCGAGAAAATGCTACCTAAGTACAGATGATCTGTTCTGATGACAAGTTTGGAAGAATTAGTAACCTCCAATTTGCTGTACTCTTTAAGGTGGTGTTGCCATGCATGTGAAGAAATACTTACGTTTATCATTGTGGAACTTGTTTCTTTTTAATATTATATATTTCAATTAATATCAACAAGTAAATTTATCTTTCATATTCACCTGTGGTTGTGGTTGATGCAGTATATTTTACATATTAAAATTATTGTGTTATTCTTAAAATAAACATCACAAGTACTGTATAAGGATAGCATCAGCATTCTACTTATAACTAATAATAAAAATTGAATTTGAGTAACAATACAACCCATATATATAATGTAGAACAACAATGAATATAGTTGATGAGTAACAGTATTATATCAGATCATTTCAGTGTTCATTAAATTATAAAGAAAGAAAATTCCATTCTACCCAATTAAGGCAGTCACGTGTTGATAGAGAAGGTGATCTCTCCACACTGTGCCAAGCAACAGACTACCTTAGTAGCCAATAGAAGATGAAAATATAGAAGAGGTGATAAAAGAAACATACACAAACCAATGAGGGAAGGGGAATATCTCAAACATGGAAGGAAGCAAAAGAGGGAAAAGGAAAATAATGAACATGAAAGAAAGCATATAGAGAGAAATTAAGAAAGTTTATTAGGTGATCTGTTTGGTGGCACAATTTGTAGATGTCAGTAACTTTCAACTCACAGACTACATAAATAAATATCTAAGTGTCATTATGTCAGACAACACGCCATTCTCCTAAACCCCTCTTTTGCTTTGGGGACCCGTGATGATGATGATGAAATACAGAAGGCTTTCGATTCCTGCAAACTGTGTCATTAAATAGACTGCTCCCGTATACAGTAAGTGCTGTTCTGTGGCACATTATGGAGGAATCAATAACTTTCAGTTTTCTGGATCTGATCCCTTTCACCCACTAAGGAGACAATACACAAAACAATACAATACAATAATGTAGAACTTATACAAGACTATACAGGACACTTGGTAATAAGAAGATACAAAAAAATACACAAATGAAAGGGAACGGTCACATGAAACAAAATATTAGAGTTCAAAATGATAAATTCTCTTGGAATCAGTTGGTGAAAGTACAAGATGCGAACAGTTGATGACAGACCTGGTAAAGTGTGTGTGTGTGCGTGTAATATGTTGAGTTTGACAGATCAATTAACTCTTATACACAATAGAAAACTTTTGGACTGTTTAGTAGCTCTGGTTTGTGAGTTTCATTTGTATGTGTATCAATGCTAACTACTAATGTAACCAATGACCAAATTACCATACAGCTGAAAATAAAAAAAGATCCACAAACACAGCTTCATGGGATGCCAAAGTAAAGTGCTGAAAAATAACTTATTACAACCAAAGAAGAAATATCAACTTAGTATAATAATATTTGATGGCAAGCAAATATGAAGACTACTTTCTTCATAAAAATGCTTTACTAGCTTCATGAGCAATAAAGAAATGTGTAATGAAAATTTGAATAGCAATAAGAGATCCTACACAACACTAGAAACAATATAATAAGCATATCACCTCTAAATATACAACCTTAATGCCTTTCAATTAATTTTCATACACACAGTTTCATTTTAGGGAAAAAGTATCAACTACAACATAACATTTGAGACCATAAATTTATATAGAGATATACAGTATATATATATAAAACATAACAGGAATCACATTGCATAACCATATAAGATGCTTTCACAGACAAACTTAATGAGTACTGTTGTATCACAATAAGAAACCTCCCAATAAACTTCATACAGGGTATACCCATTCAAGTTCAGGGAGTTACAATTTTGTTAGCAAATTAGAGAAAATTAAGCCACAAACCAGTGAGAGAATTTATTTTGTGGCACAGTTTGAAGGAAGCAATACTTTCCTATTTGCCAACAATAACTTATGCATTTATAATTTAAAATGGAGGTCCATATACAAGTACGGTATTTCCAATGATCAATTTTGAACATCAATTACTGTAGCAAGGAGTTATTTTTGATAAAAGATAATCTGATAACCCAAAGTTTTAAATCTTATATCAATTATCTAATGACTTTTCGACAAGCCGATAATGATGACGTTTTATAATGAAAACAATAAATATAAAAACAAGGAAAAAACTATGTAGCCCACAGCAACTGCTTATTCTTGCTAAACCCAAAAATATAAAAGTATTTTCTATAAGACTTGCAACTTTTTCCTGAATTAGTATAATCCCCAACTGCTTATTACAAGACAAAGGGCCGTATTCAAGAACATTCATGGTTTAGGCTATACGATGACTTGGTACTGGTACGACAACTCCATAGACAAACAACAGAGCCATTGTACCAGTACCACACCATGAATGTTCTTGCATACGGCCCAATGTACTGAATTGAGATCTATCATTTTCAGTATTCCCCTTTGTTATATACCTTGCTTGTATTTATTTTGCACATATTGGCCATAATCCATCTATTCAGAGGATCATTCTTCTCGTTATATGTATGGCAACTCTAAGCAATAAAATCTCACAAGTAATATCAAAACAATAATATTAAATAAAAAAAAAAATGATGTTTGAACTTTTACTAATGCTGTAAGTCTATAATAACACTTCACATCCTATGGAAGCGAAGATATTGAAAATGTCTTATACTAAACACATGTTGCATGAGACAGTAAAACAATAATAATAACATTAATAATACATAATTATAATAATAATAATACATAATAATAATAATAATAATAATAATAATAATAATACATAATAATAATAATAATAATAATACAATAACAATAATAATAATACAATAATAATGATAATTTCAGTACCAATTGCAATAATATAATATACACTGAATATACTATATACCTCCCAACATGGTCACATACTATACTGTATGCATAAATTTACAATATATTACAGCCTGTACTCACATATACCAAACAAGTACTGTACATACAGTATATACACTGACTTATAGAGCTGAATAATGAGCTAAAATAAACAAGAGGAACTTTTGTTCAAGTTCATGGATGCTAGTTAGAGCTATATCATCATACAAAATTTTTTAAACATCGACAGACATAAACACACACTTTATGTACTCATTAGTGTTTACTAAAAATACATTAGCCTGATAGAATACAAGTATCATGAGAGAGAAGAAGAGATAAGGAGCTTTTCACATCATAGGTGGACAGAAAACCTGACTAAAAATACATCTATTTTTAATAATGCAATTATTATGATAGTAAGGAAGAACAGGGGATTATTATGTCTTATGTTGCATACTAACCAAAAGTTAATTATTCAACTGCTTTAGAATCTTCAGTATTCAATGTAATTTAATATATATAATTCCATTCACTCGACCCCGATTTAACGGACCCCCATTTAACGGATTATGGATTTAATGGACACTTTTTGCTACCGGACAATCGTTACACATCGGACAGAAAGTCCGTTACTTAAAAATTTTGTCTGTACTAGGTGGCAGTGTGGCGTTCCCACCCAACAAGCAAGTACCCTGTCCAGAACATGGTCAGGCATACACGGGCTCACGGCGTCAGTAATGGTCAGTTGTTAAGTCAGTCAGTTGATATTTATCTTTTTAAATATTTAATATAAACTCAGAAAATGTGTGCTATACGAGTAAAAACTCAAGGACTATTGTTGAAAACTGAACAATATTACATGTGCCGTTAGCCACCCACCACCCACACTACCCTCACTACATTTACGCTTAAGCCTAACCCCTTTAGAGTGAACAACCTATCAATGGACATTGTCCTTACTTCAAAAATGAGTTTTGAATTACTGTACTGTATTTCGTATGTACAGTACAATATTAATTCCAATTTATTGCAAAGATAACGTCAATTTTCCAGTAACGGAGAAGGTTAACCCCCTTTTAGTCCGTTAATTCCAGGGTCAAGTGTATACAGTACGCTACACAAATGCACTGATTTTACTTCACCTTAAGCTTTGCATACTCCTGAGAATGTGACAATGTATTGGATCAGTTATCTAGCTGTGGCCCTAACCTACTACAGTATACTTATACAAAGAACGTTCTCTGATGACCTGGGCAAGAGTAGAAATTAGTGGATTCAACTGAATTATATTATATGCATATAATTGTTCCTGGTGATCTTAAAAACTAACAAACTTTAGTAACACAGGACAGTTCACAATCATTAGGTGGTTATTTTATCAAACTTAAAAGTAATACTGCATATATTTCACAATTCATGATAAAAGATGTTGTCTACTGAAAGTCTTCAAGAATTCTGAGCAAAAACAGCTGGGATATTAAACAAGCTTGTAGAAAATGATGAACTGTACACCTAGTAGTAAAGAACAGTGAAATGTTATGTGATTTGTACCTGAAGTTTGTCTTGCTATAGAGATGATATGCTGGTGTTAGTGTATGAGCTATTTTGATTCTTGGGATGACCAGAGTCAAGTCCGTCGGCGTGATATGATTATAACATGGCCACAGTTGAGGTGAAATAGAATGCAGTAACAAACAGTACACAGCTCACCCATGCTGCTGAAGGTCCACCAACAGGGCAGGTACACCGCTACAGGTACTGAATAACAAAAAATAAAGAAGAAAAGACATGAATTTGCATCAAGATATTATGTACAGAAATTTGTACTCATAATGAATCACTTGAATCTCGAAAATGACATTTAGTGGCGCATGTCCATGAAAAAGGAGTTATACTGATTAAGTTATAAGCAGACTGATGGTAGTGTAAATACAATGATACTGCCATCAAGTACAAGGGAAAATTACATTTTAAGCACTAACACAAACATGCTTGTCATGGACTCATTATACTTGTAACTGTATCATACACCACAGGCTCATACACACCTGGATTATACAGGTGACAGCAGATGCTAAAGGGTGACTGTAGCACTTTTACTGCCATCAGGCCATGTGGGTCAGTTTCTCATTCTGTATTTGGTAATAACATGCCTGTAAGAAAAAAAGTTAATTTATAATTCAATTCAATAACAAGGAAAAGAAATTATAATGTCACTGACAACAGAAAGTTGTTCTGGAATAAGGTCGGGAAATGCAGGAATGAAATTGGGAAAAAGGGTGGAAACGTACATCATGTTTTGTAGGCAGCCACCCTTACAATTAAAAGAATATGGCTGAGCACACACCAAATTGCTTTGTTTAGTCCATTGTATCTTTGCACTGGTTGCTTTCTTAATATATCTTTCATTCAAGTATTCTTATTACATGAGAGGTTATCAGAGATCACGCTGGCCTTCACTTATGTGTGCTGATTTATCATTTACTGACTGGACTACTAAAACAGCACAAAGGCTACAAATTCCAGAAGCCCCACTGTACCCTGAGAGTGGTAAACATGATGCCTAGTTCACCAAGTTGCATGTGGGGATCAAGCAGGTCATCTATCAGTTGTATCTCGGCTCCTAAGTGTTGTATTCTTGACCGAACCACAACGTACTGGAACACTGGGAAAAGGTCATCCATGCTCCACAGATACTCACGTCCCAATTTGCTCACAACTGCCTGTAACATTATAACCAGTGAAGAGGAATTAGGAAGTGGAAGGAAAATAAAATAGTTTATATATAAATTGATTACCGTATGTACTAGATGGTGTGTTGAATCACCATAAGCTTATCCTGTTCTATTTTTATAAGCCCTACTAATGAGGTGGTAGCTGTGATGAATTAGGTGACACTTACCTTACTAACAAGCTGAAAGGTGCGGTGAATTAGCCCAAGTTTATCCTTGGGGCTGAAGGAAGTGGAAAGCATCTGGAGAGTTTCAATAGCCTCGGTGAAGTGCTGATCTTTTCCAGCCGCCCCTAAGCGAGCTCCACCTGGCCCCGCCACCAGACATCCTCCACCACCACCACCACCACTTGGACCATTTGGCAACCAAAACTTTCTGAAAACACATCAGCATTATGTATGAATGATTTCTGTCAGCACAAGGGTATCTACTTGACACTTGGGTCATGATTAACGTTTGGAATATATGTCGGAATATGTGGGCAAAGAGTAAATTTTTTCAGGTGAGCGCAGTAATCCCATCACAATAGATTTTAACTTTGGCAAGCATGATGTGTCAAGTCATTCAGTGGAAAGGGTATAACTGGTATAAACCATCCCTATGAGCTATACGGACATACAGATGTACAAAACTGCCACCCGACACACACATACAGAGTGCCACGTGCAACTCACCCATCTACTCCGAGGAAGGTCATGAGTGCAACATCAGGCTGCTTGTTCCATTTGAGAAGACGACGCCAGTATTCCTCATCTCGGTGCTGATGATGGAGGACATAGAGGGTGGAGAGTGGAGAGTACACGTGGGGCAACAGCCACGGGTGGATCACAAAGGCAGGGGTCACCACACTAGGGTATGATACAGAGGAATAATATAATGATTTGGACATTTACTCCTTTGTAAGCACAGTTATGGTTAAAATTTTCTAAGCTAAATTGTAGCCTTAGTCTTGGCTTTTAATTTAGTATGGCATTGGCACAGTACAGTATAGCCATGGTTATCCCTTTACTTTACAAGTCCTAATGACACAAAAGCTTTGGAAATGTATTTTAATGGAACTAAGAGCAGACTGACTTTATCATTAACTATCCAATTAATGTCCTGATACAGTAACTATACCACTATAAATAAAATTACTATGGTGTGACGCACATTTCCTCCTGCTGTTCATTATGTGGCTCAAGCAGCATATCATCACCTTCAGCAGGCAGCTCTGGGAACAAAACCCTTGTCAGACTATACAGCCGGGATGTGTAAGACCGCACCTGAGGAAAGAAAACATTGTTTACTTCATGTTCATTTTACAGGACGCAGGAGTCCTTAAGAAACTGACGGAATGCTTGTGAATTCTCCAAAGTATGTCAAGAAACAGGCTGCTCCATAATATGGTGGCTATATTTTGGGAAAGATTGTTAACTACAACACTTTTGACAACCACACCAAACATACTATCATTCATTTAGATTTGCTCACCTCAAAGACAATATGAAGTTGGAATCAGCTGTTAGCCATAACATATTCAGTAAGCTACAGCATACATATGGTACTCCTTTATACAGTAGGTTTGCGTATTGCGAGCCTATTTGGGCGACAGAGGTGCTCGCGTATAGGGAAATCGCTTTGTATGAATACATGTTTATATGAGGAAAATTACTTACTGCCTCACACTGACAATTTACAGAGATCTTATATACCAATATGCAGGGTAAAGTACAGTATTTGGCAACTGTGATATGATTATGAGTCACAGTAGCAATGAATATAAGTTCTTACCAAAGAAATTGTAGTACAAAAGCACACAAGAAATGTGAGATGGGGTTCCAAGGCTGGCTGTGATACTATAACGGCGTCCCTGCTGCTCTTCCCAAGGTCGCGCCACTACTACCCTCACCTGCCACCACACCACCACTCCCACTAGAACTGTGTTCAATGTTGATCTCATTCACTTTGTCCTAAAGTCTAAACCCTTTAAAGTCAAGGACGGTCAAGAGCAGAAGCACCATAACTCCTCACAGTCTGCACAATAGCCTGCATGGGCTATATACAGCCATGGCGATGGTAACACTGGAAAGGCCTGGGCTAGAAATAGGGGACTGACTGTAGTAACACTGACTTTAGCCTGCGTGGGCTGGTGGGAGGAGCTTAGACCACCCCATACTCCAGCCACCCCAACCCTCCCCTACTAAAAAAAAAAGATGGCCCTGTGTTGCGGTGGGAGGGGGGGGAGGTAGATCTCGATAAATATTTACTGTCCATAGTTAATCCCCTTAGGCTTCAGAACATGTGACAGGAATTCCTTCTAACGCTCGACCTTTGGTATGGTGTAGGCAGGTGCTGGTTGGTAGAGTGTAGGGTTGGGGGCAACAAGTCGGCGACAACGGAGAGGGGGGTACACAGGACACGAGGGAGTGGAGACTGATTGAGTGAGAGGGAGAAGCTGGCTGGGGGGAACGTTTGTTTTGTTTGTTATTTGGACTTAATGCCTATCGACTACATAATGGTCATTAAGGTGATATAGTTATAGTGTGACAGTGTGTGTGTAGAGAAGTGTACGTGTGTATTGTGTGGTGTATTTGAGGCTGTCTGGTTGTAGCGTGGGTTTGGGGGAACTGCAAGTTTCACGTGGAAACCGCATTTTGATGCGCTTCTGGGAAAGGCTGCGGATTTAGGCCACTCTTGGCCACAAAAATGCGTTCTGTGGAAGCATCAGGCATAAGTAAATAAAAGGTGCTGATTTGGGATTCATCGCGCATTGAGAACACCTATTATAGGCGAACCTACAGTACTTGGTTTGGCTTACCTCCTGAACAGCATAAGGGAGAAGGCGAGGATTGGCCACTACTCCTCCATACGTAGCCCTGAAGGCGTCCACAAGACCCTGCAGCAGCTGACCCAGTGGGTGAAGTCGGCAAGCAAATGCCTGAGGGGTTAGATAAACAGTGCTGTAAAAATAATTATGTTACACTTGGCTCAATAAACTTCTACACCCTCAGTGTTGCCTTTTGTTTAAATGTGGCTGTAGTGCCTACTTTTATGAATGACTGGGTGTAATATTTCAATTTTGGATGAATACACATACATTTGTAAAAAGAATATTGTAGGGACAATGCAAGGGGTTAAAAGAAGTCCCTGCTTAATGTCCAAGAATAAGTGTGACAATACAGACCAACCAGTTTCATCGTTAACAATTATTATATAGTTTTTGTGCTAGATATTACACCATCCCTCTTGAAGCGTTTTTCATATAATTCTCCCTACACTGTCAATCACTTACCTTGCCAAGGTATGATTGTATCTGCATGAAACTCTGGTAGGAAAGCTCTCCCTTTGTCTCAGGAATACGGTCAAGACCTTCAAGCAAGTCACTTGCACCACCCTGCCGTGTCCAAGTTTGCTTTTCCGCATCAAGACGAGTGGCCAAATTTTCCCACACCTACCATAGAGGATTAAATTATTAGATTTACGGGCATCATAAAAGAAGTAAAGAACTTGTGTAATGCCAATATAATTAAATGTATAGATAAATGGAAGGAAAATGTTGTCATACTGTATAATATTTTTTTCATTGTTAAAAACAAAGCATTGAAAGCAACATTTAATATACTAAACACACAGTGCCAAACACCCAAAACCCACTCTTATAACAATAGTTTAGAAAACTGGAGAAAGTCATCAATGGTAAAACTGACTTAGAAGGCACTCTCTAAAGAACAAAGAACATAGGAAAGATTTACCCTAGAAAATTGTTGTATGCTGGTTCTGACACTAATAATTAATAAACTGAGGCTACTGAACTTAAAGGTGATGCTAAGGAGGTGAATAGGATTGGAAGCATAATGTATGTGAAAATATTCGAGGCAATAAAGTTCAATGGTGATGTAGTGGGAGAAATAGGTCTACCAGAATTAATTTAGCTCACTGCCATACTTCAAACTTTTATTCCTTCCCTTTATTTCTTGCATTAACTTGGCCAATAAATAAATCCACAACTTTCTTTACCATTTTCTCTGAGATTTATTCATTCCTGTCCACATTATCCCCTCATCCATATCTTCCCAGGTCTTACTCTCACTTCTGTCTCCACATATCTCTATTGTCCATCAATAAAATCATGATTCTGAGGACTATAATAGGCAATCATGATAATAGTGATGAAGAAAATTATGACAATGGCAATCTCACAATGAAGACAGCGTTGATAAGAGAAACACACCCCAAAACTCCAATCATGGCAAATCCCACACCCCCAAAAATCGCAGTCAAGTGGTCTAAAGGTCTGTGATACCTCCATGCGGTTTGAAGGCAGGATTCTAGGGATGTGAGAGGGTTGTTGCTTGGTGAGGCTGTAGAGACGGTACACTGTGCTCACCAAATGATTCATAAACTTTTTAGCTCTTCCTATTTTCTTTGTGGTCCGGGCTGGGTTCTGCTGTATGGTTGTGGAAGGACTGAACAACTACCATAACTGTGGCTTTATGAACAGTAGTGATGTATCAGTCGGACAGATGAAAATTAATATCTCTTATGTCACGGTGAATCTAAGAAATTGTGTTGTAAACAACACACTGTGCAATTCCCTTTCAAGACTCATGGTGGATAAAACCTGGTAGGACATAAGAATAATTTCATAAATTTAGAGGTAAGGACTCCAGGAGGTGTTTATAATTATACTGTACAGTAAAGTCCCACATCTCGCCACCTCTCCCCAAATCTCCGAAATCGCAACTCTTGCCATCGAGTCCCTAATCTCGCCACCGTTCAACCGTTTGAATCGACCGCACAAACCGACTAGAGCCGTGCATTACCGAGCCAAGCCGAGGCAATCGCTCTACCACCTATCTCGCCATTTTGAACCTCGCCATGATATTTTGGTCCCTATTAGTGGCAAGATGTGAGACTTTACTGTACAGTACTTACACATTTCTGAGATTTGGATATTTCAGCTGCCTGCTGAAATAATGAACTTGTTTGGTGTTTGCTAGAGAAAAAAAAAAAAAAAAAAAAAACTTGTCAGTTACTACTAGGGGCTAATGAACTAACCTTCTCAGTGGTGATGTCAGAGGTGGAGGTCATGCCCAGCTGTTCTCGACACTGACGAAGTAAGGCTGTCCACTTCTGATCTGCATTCACACTCAGCTTCCCAAATGACCTGCATTGAGGGAGTGAAATCTCTAATGCTACACTACAGAGGTTAATTATATACTGTACATAATCATGGTAGTCAGTATAATGGTATTTATAGAGTTGTTTTGGCATTAAAGGGATAGTATACTTTTGGTTTATTAGAGATCTTTGATTCCTCCGAAGTATGCCAGGAAACAGGACCAAATTAACAAAAATAATGGTGTCCTGTTGCTTGAAATGGTTTGGAGAAATCAGTAGCTCCAGATTTACCAACACTGTACTACCCTCTTTTAAATGATTCAACTCACTTTGGTACAGTTTCTTCATCTGCCATGGCTGCTGAGATACAAGGTGCTGCCCCTCCCTTGTGTAGCACCCCGGAGATTTTGATGCCGTCCTCACAGCTGCCAGTGAAGGTGCCCTCGAAGGTGTCACCCCCGGGATAGTGAAGTGCCCCTCGTCCCGCTAGTGTACCCCCGACACCAAGCTCACCCTCATAGTAAGTCTTGTCTTCAAACATCATCAGACCATATCCCTGGGGAAGGACAAGGTTATCAAGGGTATGTATACACACATTACAGAGAAGTAGGATGAATGATCTGAATGGGAATGGAAGCCTTAGACTGGCTTAGATTATAAAATGGTGGACAGGTAAATTTGGATTTGGTTGGGATAGAAATAACCAGGATACATAATGTTTGACTTTGGAATTTATTTGTTGGACTTCACAACCTTCTTGCTCTAAACAATACATTTTTAACATACTGAAAGTGAATTAATCCAAACTCATGTGCAATGTGTACGGTAATATTTCTCTCATAATAAAACTATATTATACATTAAAAGATATCAGTCATAAGTGAACTGAATGATGGAAATACAGACAGATTAATATAAAACAAGGCAACAAAGATAAAAAAATGAGGGTAAGATATGAAATATGTACTGTATATGACAAAATGACAGAAAAAAAGAGCACAAACTCACAGTCAGCTTGTTCTGGTAGAAGTTTCCCTCATAGTAGACTCCATTCATGGTGACAACCATTCCGGGACCATGACGCTGGTTGTTTTGCCACATTCCTAGATATTTTTCTCCTGGGGTAGTTGGGGAGTTCAAGGTTACAACACACACAGTACAACAATCGTTGAGGTTGATGGATTTTAATATCTTGTTGAGAATTTCAGTGCCTATGAGTGGGATCTATTCTGCCCTAACTTCTACAGGTATAGTCTAGAAAAATAAAAGGGTAAAGGAACAAAGGTATTATACTGTACTACACTTTGCACTAATCCCTGCGTATCTCATTAAAAAAAAAAAAAAAATTACACTAAAGATTATGCTAACCTTTGGCTATTTCATCCAGGACACCGTATCCATGTTTGTTGCCTGCGATGAACTCCCCGGTGTAGATGGATGCCGCCTGGGAGCTGATTCGACCCTTCTTGAGCTCACCATGACCATGTGGCTGGCTCTCCTTCAGGTAACCCATGTACACATCTTTGTTGGCATATCTGAAGGCATTGTATTTAAACTCAGAAACTGTTAAATCAATTGAAACAAAACATGGTAAGAACAATCATTGGATTCTCAATAGGTGCCAAGCAAAACTTCACTGACAGAGTTTTAATTGGATGCCAGTTAAGGGCCTGAGAACCCTCTACAAGATGAGTACACTTAAAACCCTATTGACGCCAATAGCTCATGTTCAACAGCACAAAAAACATACTCAATTTCAGGCTATCAGGCACAGAATCAGGTGCTTGCAGCCCTAAGGGACTGAAATGTTTCTGCAATACAGTATAATCTTTTCCTCATTACTGTATTTACACGTCCAAATCTAGAAAGTCTTACTTAATAACTCCTTTTCCTTCCAGCTTGCCATTCCTCCATGTTCCTTCATACACGGTGATGGCTCCAGATGCAGGCACTTCAAGCCTACCCATTCCATGATATACACTCTGCCGGAACTGTCCTGTGTACTTGCGTCCATCACCCCAACTCAGGGTTCCTTCACCATGTAGCTTTCCACACACCCACTGGCCTGTTATGGTAAAGAAAGCACCAGTTACCAGCAGTAGTAAAATTTAATTTGGTCTGCATATACTCCCCATTGGATCAGACATTAAACACAATTGTTTATGAACCAATTAAAGACAGAATTAACCTCTTATGAGATAAAGGACCTACAGAGTTCTGACACCTCTACAGGCAAAACTTTCCTATGGAAAAATATAAAATAGAAAACCAAAACTGGTCCTGCACTAAAGACTTAGTATTATGACAGTAACTGACTGTAACTAACCTACATATGTGGCATCTTTGTATTGTGGGTGTTTAGTAAAGGTATAAGTGGCAGAGCGCACTAGAGGTGGTGCCCGTGGTAGAGCCAGCATCCCCACCTCCCCAACACTTGATGACATCCCATGGACGGAGCGCTTGATGCCCTCCTGAAGCGCAAACATCCACTGATTTTTGTCTGCACTGGTAGGGCATGTCAGGGTCAGTGTGTCCTCAGGCAATGTGATCTGGATACCATTCTGCTCAGTAATAACAAAAAAATATTTTAGTAAATGAGAAATTTAAAGAGATAGGAAAAACAGAAAACATGTACATGTATCTGTCACAAAACACACACTACAGCATTTGAGAGGAACATACACTGATTCTGTTGCATCACTACTTTTTCAGGTCAAAGGTTCTTCCCCTAGTGGTGTTAAATTTTCAGTGTTATGTTTATACATGAAACTTTAATGTTATAACTACATACTTGTAGTTTTCCCATAAAAGAATGCATACAGTTCCACTGTATTAATCTGTATATACAGTATATATATTTTTAAAATATAATTCTGAAAAAAGTGCTGCAATCAAACAAAATTGCTGAGAGGAGGAAGATGGCTTACTTGTATACTGGATGAGTTAGGTACAGCTTCAACCCACATGGTAGCCAAAGGGTAAGTGATGAAAGATGAGTATTGTAGGTGAACCAATGCATCGGTCACCAACACGAAGGAGTGTGATGAGAAGCGGCCAGCATGATGTACAGCGATGGGGTGTGCCCGGGACTCACGCAGCAGTCGTCGTCCTGGTTGGGCCAATGCTTCAGCCAACTTAGGGCTACATGTCTCCCAGTAAGCCTTTGTAGTTTCAGCCTCAACCTGGACAAAAATCATAGCCTTAATTAGTGTGGTCCTGATAATCATGGCTGTATTCTTAAAATTTATTGTGTGGATACTCCACAACTATGAACTCGCACAATTTGTTTGCATTTCTGGATATGAATATAGAAAGGGATGGCTACACAAACATGAAATTGTATTTACATAAGCAATACTGTTACCATTATGAAAAATCTCTGTTCAAATCAAGTTTGTGCCTTCAGTCTCTCATTTTGTTTAATAATAATTCCACATAAGCAGATTCAGCATACATGACATACTTTAATCCCACAACATATGTATTGCATATGGAAGGTTTACCTGGTTCTTGTGGGCAGCAGTAGAGAGCTGCTTCCAATGTGTGTGTGCCACCTTGAGTTTGTCTAAGGTGAAGGGGGAGTAATACCTGGTATCATCAGCCTTCACTGCTGCCAGAAACCTCACATACTCATGTACTCGCTCCACTGGCCTCAAGAGCAGATAGGAAAACAGCTCACTAGCAGTTCTTCTCTTTTCCTCCACAACCAGTTGGGCAAAGTTGGTAGAGCACTTGTCCAGTATGACTTGAGCTTCCTTACTGGCCACAGTAAGGCCACTCACAGCCAGCGCATCACACACCAGGCACGTGTATCGCTCGTAGATCATTTTGTGCTCCTCAACCTGATGTACAAACAAGGAGTGTCTGGCCATTAGTAGAGCTGATTTAACTTAAGGTCTAAGTCTCCAGAGGTAAGTATGAAAGAGTACAGCAAAAATAAATCCTTACAGGCTAGTGTTTTGTCACCCTCCTCATAATTTATAAATTCCCTTTCCCCACAAAATTTGCAGCACCGATAACTGTGCCACATATTAAGAGGTTTGTAATTATACAGATTCCAGCAAATTATTGATAAAAAGTGTACCTGGTGTATAATGGGAAGGGCAGCAGTGGGGTCTGGTGCTTGGTCATCAAGGGCATCACTCAGACTGCTGGTTACTGCATGTGTCACATCCAAGTATGCTTCCAACAACTCCTGCTTGGTCTGCTGCATTGCACTGCTCTCTGTTCACAAACATAAATGTATGGTATCATTATTATCCCCACCAGTTATGTTTATATGATGTGAGTACTCCTTGCATCATGCTCTCTTGTCAATTTATTACTTGAGAAGTCTAGCACTATAATTTTCACACTTCTCATTATTTCCTCACCTACCATACTGAATGATGTATGAGTAAGTATGAGTTAAGTACACTGAAGAAATAGCAATTTAATGTGTTCACTAAAATATAAAAAATTTAGAGGGAATATAATCACTACTATTTTCATAACTTACCAGAGTTAATAGCTAATGAGGAAGTACTGTCTTTATGTACAGAGGCTGATGATGAGGTCTTGTTATTGTTGTTGGTGGTGCCTGTGAGGAGTGGCCTCACCACATGTTGTGTAACACACTTCAACAGGCTCAGGTACTCAGCTTCACTCTTCAGGAACTTTATAACCTGTCCACAAAACATTTCTACATCAACAATATTTTCTACTTTTGTACAAGGCAGCAATGCTTGAACAAGTCACTCCTCCAAATTTCCAGACATCTTAAACACCTTAAGAGAATGTGTACATGCCTGGGGATGAAGATCATCTGTGGTGCACACAACACTGTCACCCTGGCAGAGGACAGCACGGCAACGTGTTGAGGCATCTCCTACTGGAATCTCCTGCATTGTGGCTTCCTCTTCATCCCTTGGGGAAAGAATACAAATATATATATATCCATACTAATATTTGTGACTGTCATATATGTGTATGTACGTGCCTATGTCTGTTATAGCTGACCAAACCAGTGGACCAAACTGCACCAAAATTGGACCATAGGCATAACTTTTCACGAGGAATGTTTTTAGCATGGTCCTGTTAACCTCCAAGGTCGTCCGAGGCTGCTAGTGGCCACCAGCGAGCAAGCCCACCGCCAGGTGCTGTAGTATATATATATATATACACAAATCTATCTATCTATAGCTCTGACGCCTCGTTCCCTCCGGGAACTCCCCCCCAAGAGGGTGGCCACGCCAAAAGTGTCTCCAGTTTTCCCTGTTCCAACACTCCCTCCTTAATTGGACAAGCCCTACTCTGCCCCTCACGTTTTTCTCCTTTACATACTCTTCCATTCTGTTCTGCCACCTAACCAGAGGTCTTCCTCTCACACCAGGTCCCACAAACTTCACTTCCATACACCTTTACAAACTCCTCACCTTGCATTCTCTCTACATGTCCAAACCACCTCAATGTATTATGCTTCACCCTCTCAACCACTTCACACTCAATACCAATTGCCTTCTCACTCATACCACATCTCTCATACACACTCTCATTACTTTCTCCATCCCATCTAGTAACTCCACATGCTCCTCTTAAGTAACTCATTTCCACTGCACCTATCCTAGACTGATGAGCCCTACTCTATCCATGTCTCTGATGCATATGTCAGTGTTGGTAGGATTATACTATTTCGTAGTCCCCTTTTCACTTCCATACCCACACTTTTACCCTTCATAATTCTCCCCAGTGATCCTATAACCTGTCTACCCCTCATTGCTCTCTCCCTAATTTCTCCTTCCATACTTCCATGTTTACATAGAACTGTACCCAGGTACTTAAACTCCTTCACTTCCTCCATCCTCTCACTCCTCAGAGTTATCTCACACCAGTTGGTACTCCCACTCTGTACAGTGTGGCAAAGTCAATCACTTCAGTTTCTGCCCTCTCAAATACTATCATCTTACTTTTACCCACATTCACCTTCAGTTTCCTTCATTTGCACATGGACTGAAACTCATTCACCACCCTCTACAACTCCCTTTCACTCTCAGCCATCAACTCAGTGTCATCCGCAAATAAGTTTGCCACCAAGGACCAATGTACTCCATTCAGCCTCAACTTCGCCTCAAGGCCATTCACTTTGGCTTTCATCTCTCTCATACAACCATTCATATATATATTGAACAGCCATGTTGACATAACACACCCCTGTCTCAGCCCTACACTAAAATTAAAACTCTCACTTAGATCACACATGCTTTTGTATCTGCATAAAAGGCTTCAATCCCTTTCGGCAAAAAAAGACCCCCCAACACCATAAATCCTCAACACCTCTGTCATAGCTCTTCTATCAACCCTATCATATGCCTTCTCCAAGTCCATGAAGGCAGCATACAACTTCCTACCCTTCCCAGTATTGATTTTAATGCAAATATCTGGTCCACACATCCTCTACCCTTTCTGAACCCTCCCTGTTCCTCACTAACTTTATTCCCTGTTACCTCAATCAATCTCTCAGTAAGAACCTTCCCATACACCTTCCCTGGTACACTAAGAAGGTTTATTCCCCTATAGCTACCACACTCATCTTTACTCCCCTTCCCCTTATACAAAGGCACAATTATGGCTCTCCTCCAGTCCTCTGGCACCTCTCCCTACCTCCAGTCCAATGTGCATATGAGCAACATCCACTCCACCACTACCTCCCCCCCACACTTCAGCAGTCATCCCATCCAACCCACCTTTCCCATTTTCAACTTTCCTATTGCTTTCTTAACCTCTTCCCTTCCTAATTCTCCCTGTACACCCTGTCGTCTACCACCTGCCTCCATCCCCATGCATATCACCACCGCCTCCCCTTCCGTCCCCTCATTCATCAAACAATCAAAATGCCTCTTCCACACTTTCACTTCCTCACTTCCACTCACAGTAACTCCATCCTCTCTCTTCATTCTCACACTACCAGACTTTCCTTTCACCTCTTTCTCTTTTAACCTCCTAGATAGTAATATTGCTATGCAGTACATGGATGAGGTTGCTGTAGTACTAGACAAAACAAAAGCCTACCATGTATGTGAGTTTAAGTTTTGCCAACCCTGTCGTAGTGAGTTTAGTACTTTCCTGTCATACCTGAGTTTGCCAATGAAGTATGTGATGCCCTCCAGTGAAATAACCACCAGATAGTTCTCCCCAGCTGCTAGGTCCCTTGCACGTCCATCTCCTGGCAGCTTCAACAACCGGGGAGACAAAATGGAAGTGGGAGGGACCTGTGAGGATTTGCTTGGAGACTTGCTTGGGGACTTGCTGGGTGACGAAGTACTGGTTGTGGTAGCAGTACTAGTGGTGGTATTGAGTCCACTCTGTCCGGCTGTGTTGTCACCCCACACAAACACCTATTGTAGGAGAGTATATATTAGGATCATGTTCTTGTGTTCAATGGACTGGATCTGTACTACAGTACCGGTAATACTTTTCAAAGAAATAATAACAAGAAGATATACACAATCTATTATGACAAGAGCATTAATAAGAGTTAGATAAGCAGAATAGAGGTGTTCTTTACTGACTTAAAGACTGATCAAAGGTTAAATTTTATAAAAGCAGTCTACACACCAAGTAATTTCATAACCAATACTAGAGGAATGCAAAAACCTTTATACTTGTACAAACTATATTGAAGTTAAGGATGAAAACTGCCTTCCTTCCATGTTATAATTTCAGCAGAGAAAACACTAAGAAAACCATGACTGCAGACAGATAAACTAGACTGCTGGCTCTCACTGATATCTACCAAATATAATTCGCCAAAAATAAAAACAGTGCAGTATTCTATATGATTTCTGAAGGCCTGTGCAAAGTTAAAAAAAAACTCTTGATACTCATATCACTATCATATCACACTGTTAGATGAGACATTTGACAAAAAATTTGGTTAGATGCTTCATGGTCAGAAAATGTATCCCTCTTCTGCTTGCGAAGGGTAACAAAGCACCCACAAGAAAAAACTCACACAATTATAGTTGGTTTCTAGATGTAATAGCATATTCTGTACAGTTCCCTTCCCCCCAAAAGTATCTAGATATACTGTATTCAGTATGTTACTCTTTGAATGATTAGGTGAATTTTAGTTATTTGCTAATCTCCATATTTATGAACCCAAATGTCTGGATAATTTTGGGGAGGACTCAACAAGGACAAACCCACCTTAGGAATATTTACTGTTGCCTTAAATACTGTCCTCTATACCTGTATTATTGCACAAGGACAAAATCTGCATGATGCTGTACAAATCTGACTAAGAACATGCAGTTAGTAAGTCAGAACCAATACTGTTGCCACCAGGAGCAGACATACAATAGCTGAAAGTACGACAGAGTTGTTGTGACACACTAGCTTGGAATCAGCAGAGTTAGGAAGAAAAGTACAAGCTGAATACGGAAATACAACATGAGGAAGAGATTCTACTAACAACATTCTGATACTGCTCTGTTAGTCCAAAAGCAGTAGCAACATATTGCTCATAAAGGCTCTTCCTGAAATGGTGTTTCTATATTCATTCTGTCTAAAAGAGCTACACTTTAAGTACGAGCTGAGTCATATGAACACTAGCTGGGGATGAGAATATGTATATAATGTTGTGGGCACATTCTAGCAAGGGTGTGGACTGAACCTTCCAGTACGATGGTTTAAGTTTCCTGGCTTCCTCTTCAATATCTTCAACTTCTTCACTAGCATCTTTCATCTCCCAAAAATACACCTAGAAAGTAAAGAGCAAAAGAAATTACCTTTCCCAACAGGAAAAATAATCAAACAAGTACTGTACTGTACACAACTCTCTGTTCACCGACTGCGATGAAGAAAGTGATGAAAGGGAGATGGGAGACTGTGGTAGTGAAGATTCTATGGATAGATGAGGAAACAAAACACAAGCATGCCATGTTATCCGATATAGCCTATGCTTGTGACTGTACCCCCTTTGTGATGCAGGGATTTGTAACATCTGTTCACTGTTGTCACCCTGATAATATGTCTGAAAACATTATGGATGTACTCTCACCTTTCTTAGCTAGCTCCTAAGAAAATGCCTTACACACTGTATTTTACTTAATTCTAAAATACTTTCTGTAGATTTGGGAAGCCTGGTTTTGGAATTACTTGGTCTTCTGTGAACCTTGATTTTATTACACTGATCATATTACACTAATAAATAACCAGCCTACCAGTATTTATGGATTAACCTTAAAAAACAGAAAACAACTGCTGCATTTTTTAAATTCTGACTTCAGCATAGCTATATGGTACATTTGTTTTCGTTGGGGAGGAGTAGGCTACTTCTAGTTTCTGAAGGAAAAATAATATATAATATAACCCACAGACTGCCACTATGTCATTAAATTTTAAAACAACCTTGGATAAATGCCAGATTGTTTAAATACCATAAAATATTCTTCAGTGACCAAGGGTTAAGGAGTGGAAATACTAACCTGGCCATCAATGGTGAGGGCAGCGGTGTGATGTGTGCCACAGACCACCTTGGTGATGCCGGTGTGGTTCAGTGACGACACACATGTTGGGGTGGACCGATGAATGAGGTCACCCAGGCCAAGCTGACCCTTACTGGCTGAACCCCATGCCCACACCTGAGTTAGGTACCAACATCAGTAACCCAATGGAATTTTATGATTTATCTATAGGCCTACACACTTTACTAGGAAGAATATGACATACTGGACATTATTAGGCCAACATAAAAAGAACAAGATAATCATGCAGTGTGTATTAATACTTTAAACAAAAAAAATTGTGATCAGGATGTATCACTACATTCAGTTGTATGAATGTGCACAGTTTTGTATACTAATAAATACTTTCATTCTTTGTCTTTGGTTCAATAAAAGTGCATCACTTACCTCTGAATTAAGTGTGTGTCTGCCACCATTAATGAGGAGTTTTACATTCTTCTCCACCTGTTCAGGACCTTTTTGTAATGCCAGCATTCCATCTTTCCCAATCTTGGTAAAGCTGAGGCCACCCGATGCCGTACGAGTGTGAGTCTTTTTGCGAGAAAGTTCATCAGAGAGGCGACGGGGAAGGCTGTTGCATTCATAGGAATCACTCTTGCTCATTTTGGTTTTAGGAGTGGTGGCATGGAGTGACTCTATCGTAAAGGGGTCAGAGTCAGGGGTGAGATCATGCAGTTCCCCATCAGCACATTCACTACTGCTGAAGTGTCGTGATAACTGGCCCACTTTATCACTCACAGTTCTCACACCAGTGGCCACTAGACTAGCTGCACTATTGGCTGCACTGGCTACATTTTCCTTAATAAGCTCAGTGGCCGTGTCTATATGGTACTTGTTGTTTGGGATGCGATCATCAGGGCTACCCTCACCTAAATCACTGCCAGTTGTCATCCAGGACAGCTGTCGAGATATGAACTGTCTGGCAGCATCAGCATTAATAAAAAGGCTACTTCCACCCCCTGAGCTGCTTTTCCTTTCCTGCCCTTCCCCAGTCCCATAGTTAGCATCCTCTTGATCACAATCTACCACCTCAAATTCACTACCAACACTTTGTTTTTGCGTCCTAGCAAATTCTCGCATTTCTAAACCTGCGTGGCATTCAATTGGGGAGTTCAAGGTGGTGGCATCACAAGAACCTTCCCCTGATGTTGGGTCTAGGTCTTCCCCAATACAATCTGAGGACTCTCCATCTTCTGGTAGAGCACTGTTCCTTGATGATCTCCCATCCAAGTTGAGGCTACTGGGGGCAGGGGAGAGTAACTCAGCACTGCGGTCATGTCCTGGATAATCTTTCCTCACCCCAAGCCCAAGGGGACACTTGTCATCTTCGTCAGCATCCTGGAAGAGCACCCGGTCACCTGTCTCCTGCCGACACTGACCACATGATCGTACGCATGAATCATAGTCTGGCACTGGATCTGGGTCAGGGTGGTGGTTGGGGGAGGCAGGTGGTAGTGCCTCCACCAGTGCCACTGTAAAGTAGCCACCCGCCTCCACTTGTAGCACACGACGACCCTTGAAGAAATCCACACGGGCAGGGTTGGTGATCTCATTTTCAGTCTTATTGGTGAAGAGTCCTGAGGATTTATACAATTTTAATAAGCAATACATAGTATAATGCAGAAAATAACACCTAAACTACTAAAGTTTAATTTACATTTTGTGAAAACACCTATTTATTGACTGATTACACATCTTAACTCTCATGCTTGAATACAACCTCTCGCCAAGAAAGGAACGAATAGTGATTACCGGTATTGCTTTCTTCTCCGTCCACTTACCCAGTGCAGGTCCTTTACCCTGGACCCAGATCTCATCATGAGCACTGAGGAAGAGTATGTGTTCTGCTCCAGCTGCCACTGCTCTGACACGCACCCTCCTTCCAGCCTCCTCTCTCCCATGAGTGCACGTTTTCTTGGGCTCTAGGACTGGCAGTGGGCGTACCTGCTCTTCTGCTTCATCTCTTCCCCCAAGTCCCCTTGTGAACACCTCCCCAGTATCTGTCACAAATACCACCTGGCCCTTGTATACTGCTGCATCACGTACACACCGGCTACCCAGCTCCACCTGCCATACACACACAGTACACATATGAATACAGAAAAAAATTATTATCTAATATATAATTTTATCTTTAATACAATTATTACTGTACCTTCAAATTAATATTATAAGTACATACAGTATTTACAGATAATAAGATGCTATACATTTACAATACTGGTAGCTCTATGCCTATAACTAATCAACATTTATAAAATGTGAAATGTGTAGACATACTTGCTTAAGGCTACCACGATCCTGGCCAGTGTAATGACCAAGGTAGAGTCGCCCGCCGGCCGTCACAAAGACAGTAGTATCCTGGCCGGCTGCAACTCGCACCACCGCCTCTGTGGGCACGATCAGCATCCTCCTGGGGTCCCCTCCCCTCCACCCCTGTGTTGCTACCATCCTATGCTGGAAATCAAAATAAATGCAAAATTATATGAATCCACCATCTGTAACATTAACATCATGGTAACTTGAGTATGACCAAAGATATTAACCACTGCTTGAATTATGTCAAGTTCATCAGGATCTGCCAGAAATTGATCACAGAGATAACCTTAGACAAGAATTTAACTAGCTATTTACAATACATTATTCTTGTAGCCTACATATATAAGTAAACAGATACACTTGTAAATGACCACTTCTGTGTACACCACTCTCACTTATACAACACTAAAACACTACAAACAACATACTATAAAACCAATTATGCCCTGAAGGCTTTTGCAACACAAGGTGAGCTTTCATTGTTTGGTGACAAAAGGTGTTGGCAGTGTACAGGACTTGTAAACAGGGAAGTAGTAAGGGTACACTTTTACAGTAATTACTCCAGTCAGCATTCACACTTGTCAATGATGTTGATGCATTCTCAAATACAATACAATCTTATCTCATCATTTCCTTACAATTTGTTCTCTGGCTCCTATGAACAATACAATACAACACTGACGGTGATATACATACTAGAACGAGTAAGCAATCAGCTGATTCTCTATCTTATCACTGATAACCTCCCCAAAAAGAGTACCTGGTACATTTCTTTACATTGCTGTACAGTACTTTATTCGTATACTGATAAGCTGAAATAATGCAGAATGCAGATGGTCTTAACTAAGGATCCTACTAATACAAGTAATTATTGCATTGAGTTGGTAAATGTCACAAGCAACTTCAACAAATTGTAACTGGGACTCAAAGACTCGAACATTAAGATAAGCATTACTTTTAGCTTTCTAGAGGTAATTAATCTTAATATACAGCCAGCAATATACTTTAGCCTACCAGGTCTTCCAGCAACTGATAGACTTCTTCTATACCGGTACAGGTTATGGTATGAGTAACATTTGTGTCATCTGCGAGTGAAGAAAGGAAAGATTCTCACATTAATATCCCACATGTGAACAGAGAAGAGGAGGGAACGAGGACCAACCCTCCAGGAGTTCCACAGACAACAATACCAGTATCAAATTCACAGTCATCTATGTTAACCGAGTACCATAGGCTGAGGGAATGAAATTGAGAAACCACATCCCGTACCTCTACAATTTTTCCTATAAGAGATCCAAAACGTCTTTCTGGTATGTAAGCTGAATGGACTAAAGAATATCAGTATTTATTGAATGAATTATCATATCGTAGCAGTGTTGCCAGCTCCGGCTAGGTCCCAGTATTTTGCCCCGGTCATTTCCTGTACTTTACCACGGTTATTTCCCAGTAGTTTGCCAGGTTAGGTCCGGGTAGTCTGCTGTGGTCTAGGTTATGATAGGTAAGGTCAGGCTAATTTCAAAATGCCCTATATCTTGGAAATGGGGCATTTGCGGAGAAAATGCCATAGAAGAAAATAGTCTTAGAATGGTCTAAATAAGTGGGTAATGAAGGTACAAAAACCGTACGCAATAACGGTAATTCTTTCAATATTTACAAGAATATCTTTACCAATTTTCCTGGACTATACTCAAGGCTATCTTTGTTATAACAACCACACCACAACACACAGCCACTTACTTGTACAATGATGTACACGATTAATGAACATACTCTTTCGAATGATCTTCGGCAAAATGATTACTCACAAATTCCCCCAATATAAAAACGAGAAAAGTTCACGTTTCAAGTCCAAAGTAATGCTGAGTAATTTGGAGTAGTGAAACTTCCTGTCTACATTACCAACATCCTTGACACTTTCCATACCTGTTGCTATCTTAATTCTCTCTTCTAGATATTACCTTCTATTCCCATCACAGCCTCCTAAAATGTACTTTCCCGTGTATATGTGTGAATAATATACACGTACCTAGATATGTGAGTCATGGAGAGGAGAGGAAGAGCCAATCTGCGTCGTCTGTCCCTCACCTCGTTTACCCCGGGCTTTGTTGACCATCACGTTTTTCAGGAATATTTACGGGAAACACTGTCTGGGACCTACACACTAACAATAATATCACAATAAATTAGAGTCCATACAAAACAAAACTGCAAGATGGGCCAGACGTGATTACAGACACACTACATCAGTCACTTTGCTTAAACAAGACACAAAACTATATAGACCCATTGACAACACGAAGACAGATACACAGACAACAGATGATATACAAAATCACAAACAAGTTATTTTAGTTGACATGACAAAGACACATACCTATACCCTACAAGTATATGATCCACTAGAGGCAGCCACAACTTAAAATACCATACATACCAGAAAAGCACTGATATATTTAGGCACTCATTCTTTCCCCGCAGCATCCAAGATTGGAATCATCTCCCATCTCACGTAGTTAATAGCCCCACTCTTGACACGTTTAGAAATAGGATCACCAATCATTACCTCCCCAATCCTAATCCTCAACCCGCAGTACCTGACCCAATCCACCCTAAAATCCTAACCCACTTCCTAATCCTCCCCTGGATTCTTAAATAATTAAATTCCCCGCACAACCCTCGCATATTATGCTGCCCAGGAGCGGCCCTCTGCGGGACCCACAACTTGAACTTGAAACAATATTTATTCTCTGTAGATAGTGTTACATGTGTATTTTCTCTTTAAAGTGGACTAAATTGTTAAACGTGAATTATAGCTCTTATCATTTTAGCCGTTTATATCTTCCGACGGCATTATAAAAAAATTTCCCACACAACATTTATATACTCTTTTGATATAATACAACAAAACACTATAGGTATTTATTGCAGAACTATGCTTTAGCTCTTCAATATAATAAACTATGATATAATTACAAATTAAATAAGAATATCAAAGGCTTTCTCGTCAGCTGTCACTGTCCTTGATATGAAGAGGGACCTCCTTCCTCAAGGATTTCTCTCACATCTTATGAATTTATTTTAATTCTAGTAAATACCTGCATATTTTGCGAAATTGATTAAGAACCTCTACAAATTTACAATCCAGTGACAACCAGCGTACGATATATAGGGGTAAATGTCGAAGAGTAAAAATAAATCTTATATGTAATTATAGAGAACCAAAGGGAAGGTTGATGTTGGGAGCTGCTCCACCTGGGGTCACCATGAAGAGCTGTTGACTATTTTAGCAATTTACGGCGAATGGTAACGGCCTTGACTATTCTAGTTGACCCGGGATTATTGCACAGGGTCAAATTGGTCACCCAGTAGGTGTAGATGGACATACATGGCTAAATAACGGGTGAAATATGATGTGATGAAGGGGTGGAGGGCTGTGTGTGTGTTTGTTTACAGTGTAGGCGACCCAGCCCAACCCAAAACAGACTCGTGTGTTTTATACACTTTTTTGCCTTTATGTGAGTGTGTGGGGGGATAATAAGGAAGAGGAACACCCTCACGTCCTCCCATCTGGCCATTCCCCGTCTCCCATGTGCTGTAGAACCCCTGTACTACCCCCATATCCGTGATTTGCCTGTAAAAGTTATGAGTAATTTCAGTAATTTGGCGAAACTGTGGTTTAGGTGAGGTTTAGCAAGTAGTAAATGGCCAGAGTTGTTGTGTAATGTTGGATGTACCCGTCTAAGTTAGGATAAAGTCTGTATTTTTCTCTGCACATGGCCAGGTTATTGTGTTACATGCATTGTGTAAGTTGCAGCATTGTATTTCGTTCGAGATCATGGGAGTATTGTGTAATAAATTCAATTGGTTTATTGGAGTATTAATGTGGATTATTAATCCAATTTATTTTCTCGGTTGGCCTCCCTAAATTAAATGTAACAAAGTCTGGAGTTTCAGGCCAAACATTAAGTATTGGTGAGAGTGACTGTGAGACCCATAATTTCCCGTGCATTAGCCCAATGACTGGTGAATAATGTTAATTTTATATATTTGCCTGCTGAATTACCTTTGTACTTAACCAGGTGTGACAGTGTGCAGGGAAGATGTCGTCAGGCCGTCCCATTAAGTGTGTGGTAGTGGGAGACGGAACAGTGGGCAAGACCTGCATGCTTATATCCTACACCACCGATTCCTTCCCCAAAGAATATGTTCCCACAGTGTGAGTTGTCGTACTGTACTTTTCAAGAAGACTGTTAAGTTGGTTCTTCTGCAAATGATATATGGAATTGATAGACAGTTTAGATTTTACAGTATTGTAATTTTAGAGATGTCATAATCATTCTCTTTTTATAAGTACTGTTCTGTAAAGTGTATTGGTATCTTTAGAGCTGCAATTAAATTTTTTCTTAAATTACACATTCATGAAGATAATCAACTCGAGACTAATGTTTCCAGTAGTGTAAGTGAGTACTACTGTATATAGAATTTTATATGCCTGTATACTAATGTGATCTTATATTTGTTGGGCAGATTTGACAACTACTCAGCTCCAATGGTGGTGGATAGTATCCCTGTAAGCCTTGGCCTGTGGGACACTGCTGGCCAGGAGGATTATGACAGACTCCGCCCACTTTCTTACCCACAGGTGATTGTGCTCTTAATACATGTACCGTAATAAGTGATATTGCTCTCAAGTTATAAAGAAAGTATTACCCATTATCTGTATTAATATATGTGTATGGTAACCTTCTTCCCCAGACGGATGTATTTCTGATCTGCTTCAGTGTAGTGAGTCCGTCTTCCTGTGAAAATGTCACCTCTAAATGGTATCCAGAGATCAAACACCATTGTCCTGATGCTCCCATTATATTAGTGGGTAAGTGATGCATTAGCTCAAAATATTGCTATATTATTTTAAGTCTGTGGTGTAGTTGGTTGAAATTGAGTTTTCTGTGAATTGGGTCACATTCACTTTTACACCCCTTTTCCAGTCCATAACATTTTCAAATTTATATTAAATTTTTCCCCACAAGGTACCAAAATGGATCTGCGAGACGATAAGGAGACGCTAGTTTTTCTCTCAGATCAGGGCCAGTCTCCGGTGAAACGTGAAGCTGGTCAAAAGCTTGCTAACAAGATCCGGGCTGTCAAATACATGGAGTGCTCAGCGTTAACGCAACGTGGCCTCAAGCAGGTCTTTGATGAAGCTGTCAGAGCTGTGTTACGGCCAGAGCCAGTCAAAAGAAGACAGCGCAAGTGCTCAGTTCTCTAAGGTCATTTTCTCTTCTCCCCAGTGCTCTTACTGTCTGTATGCCTGCCTCCAGCACTCTCTACTCTTTGCTTTTTCTGTCTTTTCTGTCCTCATGCCCTGTCACTTCTTAATTCCTTCTGGTGTTTCAGTCTTCAGAACTTATGGCATATGCCTGCTTCCATTCTAATATCTTCTATCTTAATTTCTCTTCTTTCATCTATTTCCTTCATCTAATCTTCCTCCCTATAGTCAAGTTTCTTCTCTGTAAATTTCCTCCAACCCAGAGCAATATATGTGATCAAATTATTTTTCCATATCATGTACTTTGAAATGTTAGCACTTGGTTCTAATTTTTTTCATGATTTTGGTTTATTTTTACACTTGTTTGCCACCCACTAAAGGCTAACAGTAGTGCTAACATATGTAACTTATAGCATAATAGAAATTCAGATAGCTACTTAATGATGCTTATGGAACTTAGGACTTGAAACTAATTGGGTTTGGGAAACTACAAGATTTGAGAGAAGTGGAGCCTGCATGCTTGTTTATGTGTGTGTGTGAGACTCATTTGTGTGCATGCTTCATCTTTGCATTGTATATCATCTGAGCGCATGGAGTTTTAATGAATGAGTACATAGTAGGATAGTCATTAGAAGGCACCATACCCCATATAAAGTCTATAAGATCTTGATGCATTAATTTATTTATCGATAGCCCTCCTTGCAACTGCCATACAGTTTAAGAATTAAGTGAAACCTTGGGCGCCTTTTCAGTGTGTGCAGTAGAATGTAGGGCATAGTTTCAGTGCATCAGAGAAGATTCATATACGTATATACTTTCTTACCCAAAAGTCCCTTCACCTTTCCAACCTGGTATTATTGTACTAACTGGCTGAGGACCTATTGCTTGCTTCGTTATGCATCCGATTGAAGTACTGTATTGCTGTAAACCATCAGCTGGGAGGCAGCCTAAAGTTTGTAAGGTTTGAAGCAAGAAATGTGGTAGTTTTAAAATGCAATATGGGTAGCAATTGAGGCAACAGTAGGAGAGTGCTACCCTTCTCCACCATTTGGTTTACTGCAGCAGTGAGGATCAATCTTGGACAATTGTCAGTCACAGAAGATTCAGATTGAAATTTATTGTAACTAAACAATGAATGTGAAATTTCCATTTGAGAATCCTTTATTGACAACATATGGCCATTGCTTCTGGTCTAATGCAACAAGCAGTATTCAATAATATGGAAGCATCCTCAAATGATGTTTCCAAGTTTAAGATGCAGCAGATGTTTGTTGCACTTCAGATTGGCTGATAGGACTGAGAACTTTACGTTGTGATCTAATTATAGCAAATAAGTGGCATCATAGTACTGGAACATTGAAACACAGAATAAAGAATTATACATGAGTTGGTATGTATGAGAGTTAATTGTGAGAATGCCAAGGCTTCCCTCACACCTTTTTACCTACCTCACCACAGCAGCTTCCCCTATAGTCTTCCACCCAACTGTTTTCCTTTTAACGAGTACTTGAATTTGTTTGGATAGACAATGTGCGCTTTCTCATATTCAGTCCATTAATGATTCACAAAGGTGCTTGTGTGCTTCAGCTGATCATTCCAGTGTAAATATTTCTTTGGTTACTTTAATCCTCCCTTTAGTCATTATTTAAAGTTCATAATGAATTGCAATACTGTAGTGAGAATGTGCAGATAAAATCACGCATTGTGTAAACATGCATTACTTTACTGAATCTGTAAACAGATGGCTCTCTATAGTACTTTGAATATATTCAGACTACAGTAATAGAGGATGTGAAAAGCCTTAATGTATTTATTGTTGACTACAAAAAATTACCAAGTATATTCCTTTCTAGATTGTATTATTTCTTAATGATTTTGCTGTTAAGATGCTGGGTTGAGGGAAGCCATGGAGTCATGTCAGCACCCTTGAGGGAATAGGATATTATTTTAAAGAGTGGAGGATATTCCTGCCTCCAAAGAATTACTAAGCTGATTTGTTGCAAGTTTAAATTTGTTAGAATGAACACAACAACTGTCCAGTGATGCTATGAGAATGTTATGATTGCTGTGCATAACTTAATATTGTTGAATGTGTTAACATTGTCAGTTGATTCACCTTACTGTTAACAGAAGTCAGTAGAGACCATTGTGATATGGGCCAGTTCAGCTGTTAATTTTACAGTGTGACCTCCAAACAATTTGGTTTGTGGTGGTTTTAATGCACTGTACTGTACAGATCTACCGAATGCTGAAAAACAAGATAGTACTTCATGGTATGAGCTTCATAAAAGCAGTTACTGGTAGCTGATGCATTTTGTTCACTCCAACTAGTGTGGCATGTTGCTTACAAAAGTAAGGTAGTCTCATTCCAGGGATGTATTGTCAGTCACTCTCTTTTTGGATTGTTCAGGTCATATACACTAACAGGAGCTTGTAAATACAGAAGACAGTATTTTCACCTATGAATTGGAACTCAGACTCAGCTGACAAGATACCAGTGAAACCAAAGCAATTCGTAAAGTACACCTGTACCCACAAATTTTGAATTTTTGACTTTCAATCAATTGGTTCATGGTTGACTGGTCTCACATTTATAGGATACAATTACCAGTATATGGATGGTGTGGCACTTAAACTTTCTGGGATTCTTGCGGCTCACCTCACAGAGATTCTTCAAGATGTTGACAGCACAACATTTCTTTAAGCTTTTTTGCTAAAACCTCTTAACCCTTAAAGCGCAGGGATGTTTTTGCCTAGCCACCTCTGTAGCACAGGCCTCGACAGATAAAAGTAAACAAACCTTTGTCGGTTCATAACATCTAAACTACTTAACTTAGATAAAAAATAATACATGATATTGAAGTACAAACCTTTAATTGTCTTTTGATGTCCTTTCAAAGTCAATAAGGGCATCTATAAGGCAAGTAGCCAGCTCAGAACGAACACCACTCAAAATACACTTTTACATTCCTCTGACCTTTTCAATGACTGTTCCACACTCTTATTTCATCATAAAACGTGTCAAAATAACATGTCGAGTTTACGTACGTATTTGATAAATAGTGCTAAGTGCTAACATAGTGAAATTTTATCGGGTACCATGGAAGCACTGTTGTATCCCAAATCACTTCCTGAGTTTAAGTCAAGATAAATGAACATCACTGTGAAGTCCCTGTGACTATATAGTGTCGCTAACCAATTATACAGTAGGTAGCATTGTAGCATGACAACACTGCTTCCTCTACACACGTGTTCGACTCGCCACTCGCTCTTTCATTCATATTTTCTCCCACTAAGAGTCACTTTCACATCTCTCACACAATATACACTGTCACTATCAAAAATTATATGAAAAGGGCATCACTTTCACTGCACATACTCTTCACTGAAGGATATTAGTGTCACTTTCACTACTCTTCACTGACATGGTGAAGCTAGGTGGCAGGCATCTTCTCAAAGTTAGCAACTGGGCTAGACAGAGAGGGAATGTAGGAGAGTGGATGACTGCAGGCAGTGTCATAAACACATGCTGGCTTGCTAGAGAGCCTAATCATACAAATTGGGTGCAATGCAAATTTGAATCGGGGCTCAGACCTCAAATGCAGTCACCCGCAGTGTACAGAACACGTGGGAGGTGATTCCAATTGCAGTCACCTGCGCTTTAAGGGTTAAGGGAATGCTTTTCAATTGCACATTGTATAAGCTTATTCTGCTGTAACCCTCAGTCTTCTATTTATAGATGAATTGCAGTATTGAATCACCATACATCACTTATACCTGAGAGGGAAACATTTGAAAGCTGCTAGGACCATAGGAATGGTCTTCAAAATTCTCATTGTTGTGCTATGTCAGCTCAGCTCAGAATATGGAAACTCCTTATGTGTGGATGAAGAATCTCAGACTTTACTCTTTATAGTACTCATTTGAGTAGAGTCTAAAATTTTAATTTGGTATATGGAATTAGCATCAGTATATAATATATAGAATTGTTTGTAGTGAGAATAGAATATCATAGTACAGTACAGGCTTAGAAAGAGGTTTCTTGATACAGTAGTGACACCCCATTTTAAACAGGTAGAGAAAACTATGCAATAATGAGCACAGCATTATATACACTATAATTTGTGAATTTGTAATTGGATACTCAGCAGTCAGTTAAGTTAGCAGATATTTCTGCAAAAAACAGATTGTTACTAGAATTTTGATTGTTTAATAGACAGTTAATTAACTATATGTCACAAAGGGGTAGATAAGGTGTTTTTGAAACTGTTGCCATGACTCTACCACAGACAGGAAAAATACCACTTACTGTATGCCATAATACACAATCAGCAGATATTGATAAAGACCGTAGTGATGTGCTAGATTAGTTTACACCAGGCAGCTTTAAGCTATGAATGGATGGTTTAGATAATAGGGAAAGGGTCTTGTGTGTGAATTGGGGGAAATAAGTAACCTCTAATTATATGCCAATATATTATTCCCCTTGATATGACAGATGAATCTTGAATGCTTTCGGTATGATGAGGCTTCACATTTTGCATATAGACTTGAGCAGTTTTGTAAGTACATAATGGCAGAAAATAATGCAGTTTGAATTTTACCTCGGATGCATGTTACTTTGCATGCATATCCAAAATACAGTAGCATTTATAGTAACTGAGTCTTATGTATGCATAGCTTTTATTTGATCTTTTGAGAGGCCAATAGTGTCAATTTGAGGGATATTTGATTACTCCACAGAAAAGATGATGTGGGCTATTTATTACTAAGGGAAATGTGCTTTTGACACAGTTAAGGGGAATTCTTCTTCTTCAATTCATCGACATATTCATAGGGCTCAAAAATACAATACTGATTGGCACCATTGAGTTTGCCGTGTTAATCTGTATATGTGTTATCATCTAGGTGAAATGGAAATGTAATGATGAGAGAGAGAAAAGGGTTCAGAATATAATACGGTGTCAACAACACTCCCCGAGAGACTTGTTGATGGTGAACAACTTACAAGGAACTTGTATTGGCTGTAATCCCACGAGAAAACCCAAGCCAATATTTGGTACTTTAAACTGATTCTCTTTTTCATATACTGCTTTAGCATCTAGTCACTTGAGGGAGACAATTTGTGAAAAGTTAAAAAGTGTCAGTGTTTTCAGAAATGTTTAGTACTGTAACATGCTTCTGTTTCTGTATTTGATTTGGTACTGTACCATATTTCTGGTCACTTGACTAAATTTGGCAACTTACCGTTATGTTTACTGTGGTATTGTAGTTTATTTTCTATGAGATTATTTCTGTACCAGATAACAAAATACCAGATAAGTTTGTCATTTGTTTAATGCATCAGAATGTATGATGGTAGTTATTATCTTTATTTTGCTTAATGCAGGCAAACAATACACTCATTTTGTTTCTTTATACACAGATATTAAGACTGTTTGCTTCAGCAAAATGTAAGGCAAGTTATTGTTACATTACTAGTAGAACATGTGTTTTACTATGTACTCATCCCTGCCTGTCTCTTGAACAATAGTGATGGTTTTCAGGGCCATATACAAGAAAAGTCATGGGCAAGGCAATGGCAGTGATGGCTTCATGCAGTGTTGAAGATGATTTTTTTTCTAGGTACCTTAAATAAGTGTTATGACTATTTTGACCTCAGCATTAAATTTTCTGTCTCAGATAGGATACGATGTGTTTGAAAATGGATATCATCATTGCCTAGCTCATGAATTTTCTGGCAAATGGCCCTGTATATAGATTGGTTCTAATATGTGTAAGGTGAAGGTAAGTATCTGTTTTGCAGGGTCTGCTGATCCATGACTGAGATAACCAAGGCATGTATTACTTAGAAGAGTCAAGAGTCACTTTTACAGAATGTAGGAACTTACAATTGACGATGTGGTGTGTGATGACGTGGGTGAATTGAAAGCAAATGATTTTTCCAAACTGTGTCAAGAATCACATTGCTTCATTTTTTCATGGGCCAGTGGAGGAATCTGGAAACAGCGTTATTATTAAATTTGAAAGAGCATTGGCTTGCCAACGTTGTGTCCCTGGATATGTCTTAGGGTAGAAACTTATAGGATTTCTCTTTCTGTTTGGGAGAAAGTATAGATTTTTTTCTATGTCAGTATCAAATCATATGACCTCTTCTGGCACCGAGATGGTTTTCCTACTTGTGTGTGAAGTAGTTTTGTGCTCTAGAATCACATTATCATTGTAATTCTTAAAAACTGTATACCATTATCAGATTACCAGTCCTTTCACACTATTCAGGGATTATCATCTAATCAGTTTGTAAGAAATGGTCAGTATCAGATCATTGCACCTATTTAATCATTCTGAGATGGTCACCCTTTCTCCTTGTGAAGAAATTTTGACAAGTGACATTTGACTGTCTCTAGTATTACATGCTCTTGTTATATAAGTAGTGAGTATTGGCACCTTGGTTTGAATGTCATGGTACTTAACTCTTCTCCTGCCATATAATTATATTGATACTATAACTGCATCATATGGGCAGCCAGCAGTTTTAGTATATATACATGCAGTACAGTCACAATCCAGAATTTGTAATCAGGTCTCCTTGAAGTTTCATATTGGCTGACACATTACTGAAAAAATGTCAACAGTTATCCTGTTGATAATTGTTTGGAATCACTTAGAAATATGTTCCCCTTCCCATGTGTTATCTCAGCCCCTAATGACCTTGTTGGCAATTTACTAACACCTTAATTATGCTCTTGTATAGTTCCCATGTACCGGTACCTGTTTCCTTTTATTTTTCAGTTTTCTTGTACCGACTTAGTGCTAAATTCCCTATATGGTCTGGTACTAGTTTTGCAATTTTTTGTTGTATTGATTAAAAGAAAGCCTGGTTACAAAGTTTGTATCGTGCCGTACCCTGAATACAGTCGAGGTTATGCTTTAACATAATAACATAATAGAATATAGCATTCACATATCATGTTGTTTAGTAAGGGTAGTCTTACTACAATTTGTGGGTGGAAAAGTTTATGCATAATTTATCATTAAATGACAATGTATTTTTATTATTAATCTTACCTGTTTTCCTGTTGATAATGAAAGCCATGAACATTGAAGTGGGTTGCACATAACTAAGTCATCTCTTTACTGTACTATTATGTATAGTCTCTCTAGGTAAACTTTGTGTTTTCTTGAGTTTACCCCACTGTACAGTTGCAGATATAAGTTGCATCTACCTCTGCTCTTCAGTACCTTTTAATTAAGTAGAATACGGAGTCAGTATCATGCCAGTTTGAAGGTAAAAGCACATGTATACTATTTCGTTTATACATATTTTTGGTAAACGAATTACGTATATCGTCACATGCTGAAAACCTCTAGTACCGAGAGCTCGTAGATTAGCGGGTGAGACAACTTTGGTCTGCAACTTTAGCTGAAGCAGGAGGCAGTCTGTCCAAATCTCCTCTCTTAATGACCTTATCTTCCACTCAAAAATGAATACAGTAAATTCATTCTGAGGTTAGCCTCGTCCAGCATCAAAATTCAACATAGGAAGAAATTGTTAATATTTTTTAAATATCAACTTGGTGGCTGTTTGTTACAAATCACAGTTGGAGTCATAGATTTAGCTGGTGCAGTGTGCAAGTTCCCTCCCAAGAGCCTCTTATACCACCACTACCTACTCCAGAAGCCCCTGTTGAATGTGTCTGTCAGCCAGTTTTACAGAGCTTTCAGTGTTATTTTTTGTGTCAACCCCGAGTGCATCGCATTGCCTCCCAACACGAGACACACGGTGATGAGCAGTGCCCATGACAGCAGTCTTGATTTTTATTGACAGCTCCAGTTAATGTAGTTGAGGGTGTCGGTGGTTTTAATAACTTTAGAAATATCATCAAAGTGGATTTGATTTAGTGTATGTTTGTGATATGTGGTGAGGTACAGTCTTATGAAAAGTTCCCAATCTCTACATAATAAATTACTTCCCAACTACAATATACACATACAATGATGTTTGAGAAAATATGAGCAAGTTTTTGCAATTGGGAAACCCAACTTGCTTATACTATCCAATTTGTTGGTTTAAAAGTCTGGAACTCATTGTCTGCCCACCTGATTCATAATATTTGCTGTACTAGAGTTTGATATCATATGAGTGATACACAGGTTGACGTTCCAGGCTTCTGAACCAGATGATAGAGTACTGGCTGGCTGACAAAGGGAAAGGAAAGTCATAGTATGGGTTATGATGAGAACCAGTACAACAGCTCTGTAAACTGTACACAGAGCCAGAGTCATCATATTGGTCGTGGTCATTGCCAAACACATGACATTTTCATGTATGTGACCAGAGTTCAGGGAGTTTTGGGTGAGACTGTACTTGATCTACAGTACATCAGAGTAGTAGCAACACAGAAGGTGTCAGTAATTGTGATGGGGGAGCGCTGGGTTGTGTACACACAGTCAACCTACATCTATACACCATTCCCTAATATTTAGGGCAATTATAAAATGTAAATCTTACTTTATTGACTGAATGTTAGTGGATGTATTTTTTAAAAGGAGATGAAGCTTGTTTTTTAAATCTTTGAGATGTGTACCCATTGTGTTGGTTATTCACAACCTCTTTACTTTCCTTCCCAGTGTTTCACCATGCACAAAGTTTAACAATAACCTCCCTTTGTGTTGTTTTGTTGTATCAACATTTTTTATCAATAAGTACCCATGGACAGCTAACATGACTTTCAATAAACAATATAAGAAGTTTTGTTTCATAATAAAAAAAAAGTTTCTTTAAAATTTAATGTTAAGGTTTGTATATCAAGAGTGTTAAGATTTGTATATCTGAGTGTAGGCCTTAAAAATACATTTAGTATAAAGTAAAAAATGTATTTGATCATCTTGGAACTTTAAAAGTTCAAATAGATTCTGATTATTACATATACTTTGCTATTATATATACTGTACACATAAAATACAAAATAATTTAGTCTATATAGTAATTGATCATACAGTACTGTTAAGTACAGTAGAACCTATACCATGTAATGTAGATATGTTATATTAAAATATAGCTGTAGGTGTGTTTGAAAAGTTACCACAGCAAACAATATAAAGAAATGTGAAAAATAAGCTGCCTTACAATTTTCTATTACAGTAAATTTTAAAAGAGGCTCCTACCGTGTGTGCAGTGGCATTTTGCTAATACTGTACATTGATTACATTTCATTATTCTTAGTGGGAAATTACTTGATATAAATGTAAATGAACTGTTATTATATAAATGAGAATTGAGGATATGTGAACGGTAGTACAGTACCGGAATGGCTACCAAAAAATTATTCACTACAAATTAACCTAGATCATAAAATTAATATGTGAAGAATAAATACTGTCCCTGAGCTAAAAGGAAGCTACACAATCCATCTTCCAGTCAGAGAAGACAGGAAGGTTACTTTTGACAGTTTACTTGCATGTTATGGGTTTTGTGAGGTGGAGGGCAAGAAGGTGGATGAGGCTGACCGGAGGCAGAGTGGCAGGCAGGGATGGACTGCAGGGCTAGAGTTTCTAAAGGCGTCATCTTCCCACCATCACTTACTAAGGTATAGACACCAGTCTGGAAGGAGATAGCCATAAAATTGATGTCTACAACATCATAAACTTTCTTCTCCCTTTCCAGACTTTCATACATGTACTGTACTTAATTGCTTTGTTAAAAGATTTAGTAGCTGTTAAATGTGATTATGATATGAAAATATATATGGAAGCTCCTTAGTGAAGTGAGGTAATATATGAAAAATAGCTAATTAACTTTAGACTTCATGAGAAGTTGTTGCCCATTTACCTTCTCTGGGATAATGAGAGCTGTGTCTGGGAGGAGGGAGGCAGTAGGAAATATGATGCCTGGTTCTAAAGAACTTTGTGGTATTCCTCCCTCAGTGGCTCTATGGTGATTCTCTTCCAGTGACAGACCAGAAGGACAAGTAGTGATGCCAGGTCCCAATGCAGTACAGGAAGGCACTGATGTTTCCAAGGTGTTGATGGGACCACTAGAAGATATTGTGGCTCCCATAGGATCCAACTGAAAAACAGAGAATGATATGGAATACATTACTATGCAAATGCACTGAATAACTTGCATCATGGGGTGCTGATGGTGTAACGGTTAACACACTAGCCCGGCACCCGAGAGATCCCGGGTCCAATTCCTGGGTCAGTGGAATTGTTGGAGAACTTTCCCAGCCTCCTATGTCCCTGTTCACCTAGCAGTAAATAGGTACCCAGCTGTAAGAGCAAGGATAGCATCCTTGTATGCTGGGGGAAGATGTGTTGATGTAAATTACCCAACACACACTGGTGGGGGAAGATAAGTTGTTGTAAACTACAGCACACACTGGTGGGGGGAAGATGTGTTGATGTAAAACCACCCAGCACACTTCTCAACTACCCAGCAACACACTGGTGAGGGCTGGTTCTATCCAAAAATGAGGAATCTGGCATCCTCTACCACACCCTGACCTGTTCTGTCTGTCTCTCTTACTATTTCTCATTCCTTCTGGGTAGCCAACGAGATCGCCCGATTGGGTGGCACAACAAGGAAGACTACAGACGGTGGGCTTGTTGGCTCGGGGGTACATGCCCTTGAGCCAGCAGTCCCCTCGTCTGTTGCCTTCGAAGAAACAGATCTCACTATCACCCTGACTTCCATTTGGGGGTCCGAGCATCTGCGCGGCTTCGGTCAACCAGACTCGAGACTGCTCGGCCAGACAGTCTGGGGAACTACAACTACTTTGCATCACATTATAGGTAATGGAACCATATAACAATCTTTAATGAAACCCAGATTGCACAAAACATCGTACCTGTGTGTAATGTGGGGAAGTGTGAGTCTGCTGAAGTGGAGTAGTGGAGGCAGCACTTAAGACTCCACTTGTTAAGACAACTTGATCAGACTGGAATGAAGAACAAACCATTTGTGTTTGGTTTGGCTGTGTTATGAGACCAGGGGATGGTGAGACAGAATGGGGAGGGAGGGAAAGGACAGTAGATGGAAGAGATGAAACAACAGCAGGGAGGGTGGTAGGAACAAGATGAGAATGTAGACTAAATGTATGTTGTGGAGTCCTGCTTGTAGTAACCATCATGTTTGGGCTGGTGGTGGCTGATGTAGCTGTTATCAGTCCACCAGATGATGATATGGCATTGTGAGACAGACTGTTGTGAGTGGGGTGTGTGTAGCAATGCGGGGCAGAAGTGGAGGTGGAATGTGTAGTGGAAAATGAAACCTGAGTTGCCTGGCTGCTTGACGATACTGGTATCTCTGCTACTTGTAGTGATGCAATGGGAACTGTAGAGAGAATAATTCCATTTGAAGTAGCTGGTAGACTGGGTAGACCTACAGGAGTTGATGTGCTGGAGAGAGGGTTGTTTTCAGAGCTCAGTGATACTCCTGCCAGCGTGGCATTTTCAGAGGGTATGGGCAGGTTTGTGAGGACTGTGTTGTTGGAAGACGTAGTAGCCACATGGGTTATGTTACTGGCTGTGGAAGGAATAGAGGGAAGAAGGACATTGCTGGAATTGGGCAAGTCAGATGAAGCAGATGTTGGAAGATTGATAATCTGAGACAATCCTGCTGGCTCCGACTTTGAGTTATAGGAAAGATCTTCTTGGTCTATGACGTGTGTTCGAAGGTGAGCAGCCATATTATCCTTGCGGGAGAAACATCGATGACATTTGGGACAAGAAAAGTCTTTCACTCCTGTGTGAACCTGAAAAAAAAAAAAAAAAAAAAAAAAAAAAAAAAAAAAAAATTAGATACACAAATGCTAATGAACTGGTTTCAGATCAAAATAAATTTACATGTACCAATCCCAATAGTAAAAATCCTTGATCAATGGGCTTTCATTGTGGTCTATTCCTTGATGGAAAACTTTTAAGAAAGGACTCGGTCATTAATACAGTGGATGAATGTTTTCTACATGACCACTCCATTAAGGATTAAGGTATATGGCAGCAGACTAATAAAATACATCACCTTGGAGTGTCGTGCGAGATCCTTGGGGGCCAGGAAGGTCTTGCTGCAATTCTTGCAAGGATACTTTCTGTTCTTGGTCTTGTGGACTGTCTTGATGTGACTCCTCAAGTTAGCCTCTGTCTTAAAGTCATGACCACAATGCCTGGGGAACAACAATAATAATATCCATTACTTCAAACATCATAATAGCATAAAGCAATGACAAGGAAAAACCCACATCTACACAAGTTAAATTTCAGGGAGAGATAATACAATGTTTTGGCTCTACTTATCAGAGGGGCTAAGTACTGTAAGGCCTAAGCATTTTATCACCTCTCTCAAAAAATATGTTATCCAAATATGTTTTTTCTTAAACATATTTTATTCACAAGATTGTGTATTAATTTCTCTACAAGTATAAGTCCAATTTCCGAGCAGATTGACTCACTTGCACTTGACTCGTTCCTTGGTGGTGTGTACATGAGACAGGTGTTGGTCCAGATATGCCTTGGCCTTGAAGAGAGCACCACACTGGGGGCACATGTGTTCTCGGTCATCCCGGTGAACTGTCTTCACGTGTTTGTCCCTCGTGTATTCGTGCTTGAAAGCCTTGCCTGCCAAAATCAGCAAACAGTGAGGGGTAATACGGAAAATCACTGGCCGTTTTTCTCTGTCTAACAATGAATACACCTGGGAGTAAATAGCCTCTTTGGGATGGACAGCAGGACCTCAGTAAAACCTTGCCAAATGAGGTAGTTTATGTTATGTCTAGCCAATTAATGGAGAGCTTTCATGAGGGAACAAGGTATCAATCTGGAGAACAAATGCCTGAACGAATGAATATCCTACCAATTGTTCTGTTCAACATTATAAAGCTCTATTACATGCCATGGCCTCTGCAAAAGAAATAATGATACCCACCACAGACATCACATAAGTGCTTCCTCTCACTGCTATGAACAACTTGGTGGATGCGGAGTTCTGAAGTTGTAAGGAAGCGACGTGTGCAGAGTCCACACTTATACTTCAGTTCTGGCGGGAAGAACATATGTGTATCAACAGTCAAACAGATCTGGGAATGAAGGAGTATGTAAAAAGAGTCGTGCAATTGGTGATGATAATGAAAGACACAATGACTCAATATAGTATCTAAGGAGCAGATTGTTATAAGAATCATCAACACATATTATATGGCCTGAAGTGTACATGAAGTATTTTTTTAGGAAATCTTGCTTGTGTACTGTTCTTTACTACAGTATTCTAGTGTTCTTATAATGCAAAGAATGTTGAATATTAAACAAATTTTACTACACACTTCTAAAAGGCCTTTGACTTAATTGTTATGTATGGATGAAAATGTGGAACATTATAATAGCACCAGATACAAAAATCTATGAAGGAAGAGTGAATAAGGCATCAAAGAATGCAAGACTGTACTGACTGTACTGTACTACTGATAGCATACGTGCTTCTCCATGGTAGAGGGCCATGTGCTTGCGATAACTCTGCTTCCACTTGAATGAACGCTGGCACCGCAAACATGTAAACTTGGCTGCCTCATGTTTGGTGGAGAGGTGCAACTGTAGGTAGTACGGGGTCTTGCAGTCCTTCTCACACACCTCACATATGTTACCACTCCCTAGGGTACAGAACAACATGGTTTAGGTTAGAGGAAGGTAACATCCAAGTCTCATATAACCTCACTGCAAAAAACTTTCTGGCTAGCTCAAAGGATAAAGTGAATAAGGCATTGGTGTAATAAAACCCCTGCGACTGACCTCCTTCACGATGGACTGCCTTGTGCACCCTCAGCGACTCCTCGTGCCGGAACACCTTCTTGCACACTTCACAAGCCAGGGTGCGGTCCAGGTGTGTCCTCAGGTGCCGCTTCATGGTGCGTGGAGTCTTGAATATCTTTCCACACTCGGTACAAGGTGCATTGAGTGGTTGGTGTGTCAGGTGATGTGCGTCCAATCCACTCTTCTCAACAAAGCTCTTGTTACAGATCTTGCACTGTTATTGGGAAAATATAGAGGTATTAACCATCCAGTGGCTAGGTTGAAAATTATGCATCCTGTCCCTCTCATTAGTTTCGTGCTTTGGGTGAAAAATTACTGGATTGTCACTTAGTTATTCAAGCCCTGTAGTGGATTATATAAGACTATAAATTCTTCTCATTCTTCTTTCACCTACATACTCATACTGCCACCTTTTGTGATTTTCCATAAAGAGCCTGAAAATCCCATACTGTACTTGCCTCCATGTTTGGCAAGAGGTTTAGTAACTGACCAGGAAGGAGCGGTTGCCAAGATGGTAGTTGAGGTGACGGATGAATCGGCTGCGACGGTGGAAGGTCTTGCCACAATACGGACATCCTTGCTCTGCCCGGTATCCTTGATAGGCTTCCCCATCTGTCACATTACCAGCATCAGTGTCAACTCTAGTCACATCAGTCCTGTTGCCTCTCACGTGGGAGGCTGTTATCGTCTGGCTGGAATAAAGTGAAATGATAACTATACTATATAAAAAATAATGGTTGTTGTTGTTGTTGATGTTCTCCCGGGGCAGAATGGCCTCCTGCCCCACAGACCCCCGGTACGCTCTGGTCACAGTAAAAAAAACAAATTAAAATAAAGGAGGGGCTGGCCCTATATGCCTGGGCTACTGAAGCACATCCCAGGGAGATAGGACCAGAGCTTACTGGACCAGGGAGTCTGGGGGGCCTCCGACCGCCAGGGAGATTGGGGGGAAGGTCTTTGATCCCACAGCCAGTGCTGTGGGCCCAAGTCCACGTTACCACAAGAGCTACAAGTGGGTGGTTATAATTACCTGTAGGCTAGATGAATTATCATTATACCTGTAGGCTAGATGAGTTATAATTATCAACAGAAAGTACATGGTGTAAATGAATGTATCAAATTCTTACCTCATATCTGTGTCCCTCTTCTCTTTGTCTCTGCTCTTACTTTGCTCTTGCGGTGCCAGATTTTCCTCCTTTCTCTCTCCTTCTTGTTCCACTGCTTCCCCTTCCAGTCTTTCCTGAATGGCTGCATCACATTCAACCTCCTCCTTGACAGATGGGATGCTTGTAGTTGGGTGAGCAACATGCATGTGCTGCCTGTATTGCTCATAGCTCTCAAAGTCCTTCCTGCAAGCCAGACAGCGAGCCTGGTGATGACAGTGGACGGTGGAGATGTGAACCTCATATTTGGTCTTGTTGTTGCCTCGCCATCCACACACATAGCAGGTGAAGGCGTGACCCTCCTCCAAGTGTCTATCTCTTCCAGCCTTGGTCCTGAGCCACAACAAACAAAGGGCATTCACTATCAAATCTTTGCCAACGGAGGTCATGTTGCTGACAACGTGACTCTTCTATTTTGCCAAGTCATAGTAAAGATGAATATAGAATAACAGCAATGCTTTAATGGTCTCACTACTCAAGATTTCCGACAAGTAGAATTGCTGACCATAGATGTACAGTTGCTAAAAAGTTATCTGCAAGAAAGTACCCAATGGTTGGGAAAAGGAGCAAAATTATTCCAGCTAACCCAAAGTATATTTCATGTTTTGTTGATCATATCTTAGTCCTTTGAGCAAAATGTGCATATGTAATTATTTAAGGAAACATATGCAGAATACATAGAGTAGAGTGACAGGAGGAGTGTAATCATCTGACCTGAACATAGCATCACAGCTGCCACACTCCCACAGGGCTGCTCTCGTCTCCCCTCTCACTCCCCTGCATCTCTTCTGACTTTTACTGTCTCCCCCGACCAAACATGGAGTCTGTGGAAACTGGAGACCATACAATTATTCTTTAAGTTATTGATAGTGGCATAAAATAATTATTATATATCTATATTTGTACCAGTAAATCAAGGAAAACTATAAAGGCAGCAACTTAACTAGAAGGTTGTGCTTTTCAAACTACAGTATTTGTATTTGGCATACAGTACAGTCGGTAAAAAACGTATTGGTACTCCCCCATGGATAATTATAGTTAATTTCAATGTACAGGGGATTTCAATACTTTTTTTGCCGACTGTACCTCACTGGTCACTTTCTTGGTCCTCCTGATGCGAGATGACCTGCGCAGAGTACCCGGGCTAGCAGTTGGGCTCACACTTGCTTGTACTTTCTCACATTTTTTGCTCACTGGGGGCTTCTTATCGTCTACTGGAAAAGATGTCAAGTTATCTTCAATGCCAACCGGATTCTCCGTTTCTACTTTGGTTTTCTGCCCAGTTATTTTTCTACATACATTTGAGTTCAAGGGGTGCTCGATTGTGAAGTCATCTGTTGTTTCATTACGCATCCCATACCATTTAGAAATGATGGAGTAGTTAACTGAATCAATGTGGTCCAACTGTTTTACCCTTTTGCCATCACTGTCATCTATTCTCTTTGTATCACATAATGGGTGTGTGGCTCCATTACCATCTGCACTACTATCCGTTGCTTCTCTTTCTCTCTTTGCCAGGTCTGACTTTTTCATTAGTTGCTCCTTTACCTCATTCCCTAGCCAGTTATCCACCTCCTCAGAACAAAATAAAGATGGTTCATCATGTTTCTGCTCACAATTCTTTAACCTTGGATGAGTCTTGCTGTTTAAAATAGTGTTCTGCCTGACATCCTCCTCAGCTTTGAATTGGAAGGCCCTTGTTCCGTTCACATGGCCTGGAGTGTCAAGAGGGAGTGGTATGTAGTTCTCATTAAATACCTCACTAGTAGCAATAGCCAGGGCATCAGGTGTCCGGGCATCTGAGGAAGGGAAGTCGAGAGCTGATGGTGGAGGAGGGGAGATGGTCAACATTTGCTCCTCACGAAGGACACTATTGGGCTGTAAGACTTCCTCAGCATTCAACACCTCCTCAGCAATTATATATCCAGTACCTACATTACCCCCTGAAGTTATGGACTGAGGCAGAAAGTATGTCTTTCCATCACTGGTGAGAAGTGTAATAGAGCCTCCAGCAGACACCTCTCCTCCAACCACACAACTTCTTCCTCCTCTTTTATCCCCTTCATATGTCTTCCTTTTCGAGTTGCCATCATTTTTGTTTCCCGTTTCAACCAAAGAAGCTGATGTGATCTGAATAACTGGAGCTTCAAAAAGCTGAACATGAATATGATTAGATGAAGATAGAGAGTCAACTCCTGTAGGTACTGGTACTGGTACAGCAGTAAGTATAGCATGAGAAGTGTCTTCACTTTCCACCTGTGCACCAACTTCTATTCCAGGAACTGATATTCTTTCTTTGTTTTCTATTTGGACTGTTTGTTTTTCATTTCTCTGATGCTCCTCCATATTTCAGGCTGGATGATCTGGAAAAAAAACTACTGCTTAAATATTTGCTGAATTACACTATCTATAAATATTTGTGATAGAAGGCTTTGTCCTTCCACTTCTAGTGTCTCTTGAACGGACATATATTGGAATGTCCAGTGTATACTCCCAAAGAACTGATAACTACACCACATGGAATAATTCGGTATTTATCTAGACTATTGCCGTTTTGTAGCAGTGTTGCCAGATCTGGCTAGGTCCCAGTATTTTGCCCCGGTAGGTCCTGGTACAGTACTTTACCACAGTTAGTTCCCGGTTGTTTGCCCAGGTTAGGTCCCGGTAGTTTGCCGCGGTCCTGATTAGGTTAGGTCAGGTGAGGTGAGGTCTACCTAATCCTATTTAATGCATTATAGTGTTTTTCAGATGAATCTGTAATTCATATCTGGCGAAAATGAGAGTTTCGGAGATTGGGTGGGGGAAGGCAGGGGGGGGGTGATTTTTCAAAATACACTCATATGCGACGGATGTGAACAACACATTCGTTAAAAACACACTATAAAACATTGCATTCTGAATATCTTGAGTCAAAAAGACATTATGGACAAATGCTTGAATATTACCGAAACTACAAAGCTATCTTCCACTTCCACTTCCCAAAGCTAGTAGGGTCCTGGGGTTCTTACGCAGGAACCTCAGCAGGTGTAACACAGACATCAAAATTATTGCTTATAACACATTCGTTCGGCCACACTTAGAGTACTGCGACACCGTCTGGGACCTACACACTAACAATAATATCAATAAATTAAAGTCCATACAAAATAAAACTGCAGATGGGCCAGACGTGATTACAGACACACTACATCAGTCACTTTGCTTAAACAAGACACAAAACTATATAGACCCATTGACAACACGAAGACAGATGATATACAAAATCACAAACAAGTTATTTTAGTTGACATGACAAAGACACATATCTACACCCTACAAGTATATGATCCACTAGAGGCAGCCACAACTTAAAATACCATACATACCAGACAAGCACTGATATATTTAGGCACTCATTCTTTCCCCGCAGCATCCAAGATTGGAATCATCTCCCATCTCAAGTAGTTAATAGCCCCACTCTTGACACGTTTAGAAATAGGATCACCAATCATTACCTCCCCAATCCTAATCCTCAACCCGCAGTACCTGACCCAATCCACCCTTATCCTAACCCACTTCCTAATCCTCCCCTCTGTGGGACCCACAACTTGAACTGAACTTGAACTTCCCATTAATTCTATTCAGATCTACAAAGTACACCTCTGATATCAACATATTAGTGAACATCTTCCCGAGGTAATTAAGGGTACAACACATAATGAATTATCATAATATTATAATAAAAGGCTTACATGAATTTCTGCATAGGTTTAATAATGCGGTATATAACCAATGTCTGCTTCCCATCCCGTGTGAACAATTAGATTAGAGTGAAAGCAGATAATATAAGTGTTGGTTGCTGTTACTTGTATATAGTTTTGTTTACCTTCAACATGGCGACCACAGTCAGGTTATATGGGCCACGGACACCCTCAATACTTTCATAACCTTTATGTTGTATTACATCTGTCTTATTTATTGTATATTCAATATCAATCATGTGCAATGGTGTGAGTTTATACACAGATGTAAAATATAAGAAAAACACACCACATACCCATAAAATATCAAGGAATAATGTATATCTTTGCTGGCCTTGATGTTGCTGCAAGAATTGTCGTCGTCGTCAATCCTGTTGAAACCTTGATTGAGGCTTTCGGCACAGCCTTGTATTCGGTTTGTGTTGATGGTTGCCGAAAAAGTATGATTTTTCGGTAAATATTGAAAGAATTACCGTTATTGCGTACGATTTTTCTACCTTCATTACCCACTTATTTAGACCATTTTAAGACTATTTTCTTCTATGGCATTTCCTCCGCAAATGCCAAAGTTTGGCTTTCAATTTTTACAAGACCAGCAGTTGTAGCTCCTAAGTTTGAGGAATTTTTTCACTCACATACCATGCTTCTAGTAGGAATGGGTTGGCTGCTCTCCCTTAAATGACCTATTTTATAGATGAATAGAGAGGGATCGATACACTATTTTTTGCTATGTAGAACATATATGACACCACTTCTTTGCATCACTCCCAAAAATCATCTGTATAATCAATCACCCTTACCCTCGACTTCCCTAAATAGTGTCTCACAACATTAATAAGTGACTTGTTAGAGCCATATGAGATTTTCAGCCACTTCTTTGCCCTTTATCAACCTTATTTATTATTTTAATGTATGCAGGTTTGGCTCCAGGGATACGACCCACTGCAATACCCATACAATATTTACAACAGACTTGGGAATGATGCTAAATGTAGTTGACTGAGTATGGAACACGGCAGAATGAGACAAAGTGCGTGTAACAGAAGTACATTTATTATATGGAGGTACACAACTACATGCTTTAATACAAACATATTATCATGTGCTACAATATTAGAGAAAGCGCTTGTATACATCTATGAAGAACAATTATTCAACACCAAACTTAGCCTAATTCCATCATCTTGTAACCATGAAAAAGTCAGAAATTTTGGAAATAAACATATGAAACATAGTTGTCTTTATAAGAATGTCGAGACTTTGGTTAGGCGCCACTTTCAATGTGCTTTGAAGAAGTAAAATGTATCTATAACTCCTTGTGATGCCATTAAAGTATCCCAACAAAACCTTACCTACTGTATCAGTATAAAAACTACGACAAGACGAAGATGCAGTGCCAATGGTAACGAGAGACTTGTGAAAGATTAGGAAACTAACTTGGAAAAGGATGGAAGCACAGTCTACAACAACTAATCTAAAAATAGTGATCAGGACAGCATGAAAGGTCGATGGTACAGTGATGATGCCAGCCACAATATCCAAAGTTATGAAGGCTGCCAGGAGGAGGGAGGGGTAGGGTAGAGCATACAATACTCCCGCGGACCCAACCTCACTGCTGCTGTCATCTGGTGAGGCGTCATGTTGCATGGCGGCTGAGTTTTCACCTGGGAAGGAAAGACAAATTGAATATTTATCAAGTTATTTACATTTCATAATATACAGTTAATTATAGGGACCATATATTTAATACCCATATATATGTAATTTCGTACCGGTATTGATCTCTTGCATCTATTTTTATTTCTCTTTCTTGTCTGCACTCGGTTATTTATGTTATGAAATGTTACTTTGTATATTTTCTGGTGTGTGTGTGTGTGTGTGTGTGTATTGCCAAACTAACATTTTAGTGGTGTAAGACGTACGATATAGATTTGAGCAAGGAATATGCAATGTAGAAGCAACCGATCGAACATGCATCGAACTTTCACATAAACACACACACGCACACACACATGAAACAAAAAATGAAATAAGAATAATAAAAAAAAAATATATATATAAAATAACAAATAAGAAAATCTGTGCGACATGATGTTTGGTTGGTTGCATATCAAAGGAGACAACCACGATGACAACGACGACGACGACGGCCACTCGTGTATTGTCTGTCAATGACACTGAGTCACCGACAGTCAATCTGAAAAAAATTAGTGAGAAGCGAGATGTGGGCGGCGGAGTAATTTATTTGTGCAACTCTCCGGTGCTTGTTGGTGTCATACAAGGCCTTGGTGTCGAAACATATACAGTGTCAATCAGTTCACGGAGGCAAAATTGTGAGGTGTTATCATATTTTTGCGTCGCTATTTTTACCCCCGGTAGCTTAAAAATAATGTAAACAAGCCACGAATCAGTGTGTCGGCCATGTTATATTTCCGAACTTTTTTATTTTAATTTTTGTATGTAATATTTTATTTATTCTTTTAGTATTATTATTACTTTTTATAGTGCATGGCTTGATGTGAACTGTGGACAACTTGACAAGCCTCATAATTATTATACATCCCGCTACAAATCGATAAGGAATTTAAAGGAAAATGTGGTGAGTGTGTGTGATGGCCGCTTAATTATGGCGTAAATAAACTGATTCTCTTATAATTAAATAACATCATGACCTTGTACATAATTATATTGTAATCCTGTACAGCCATAATCAAATAGGCCTATCCACCGAAACTTTCCTTCCATTGTAGTAAATATCTTGGTAATAATGAACAACACGTGTAAGATTTAACAGCACTTCATAATAATAAATGAGGGATATGAATTGACGTAAGGTGTGGTATGATTATATTTTGATATTATACTGATTTATTTGCACGATAGAAGGAATGTGTCGGTGGTTATTTGATTGTGGCTGTACATGTTTCGCTTACAGTCCAGTATTTACACGTTGCAACTAAATATTTAATTGTGTACGTTTTGGGTGTAATTTATTTTGGTTTAGGCTACATTTCAATTAACGAATAATAAGTCAAGAAATCAAGAGGGAACAGACACAGTACACTTTCGCCAGGTTAATTTAAGATATTGACGCGAGGATGAAAGAACACCATCCAAGTCCTGAAGAAGAACGGGGGACAAGTTGACAGAAAGATGGAACAAGAGAGAGAAAAGTTAAAGAGAATAGAGTAGGCTACAGTACTAGCCTAGCCTATACCAGAGGAGAGGCGTGTGTGTCTGAGGATTAGGCTACACACAGAAATCTGATCGCAGGTAGGTAAGTACAGTATGTTATTCCATCTTAGTGCCATAATTATGTTGTACAGTTTATTGTTGTCTGATTGTAGTATTTTGCATTATTTTTGTTTGGGTAAGTAATTATTTTACAGAATGATGACGTTATGTTTTGTTGTTAATTCTTTATGTTTTCCATTGTAAAGTCTTGGACATAAGTTTCGTTCTACCTACTGTATATAGTGTTTCATTTATACTTGTGACTATAATATATAGATAAATCCCGTACGAACCGAACAGAAACAAAATGGTGTAATCGTTATCGTATAACAACATAACTTTTCTTACGCAAATACACTCACCTCCCCCCAAAAAAATATACAAGAAATAAACAATAATAAAAGTGAAAAATAAAACAAATAAGTAAATAAATACATTTCTAACTTCACCAGTCAGCCATCTAGTCAGGTTCGAACCCTTGGATTAAATTTGTATTGATCTTATTCTGGTTAGTAATGAGACGGTTTTGAACAATCTGAAGCAAAGGTACCGTAGCCTAACCATGCAACCAACTTTAGGATGAGTGTGTCATTTATTGTCATTCCCAAGACGTCAGAGGTTCATTCATTCATTATTATTTCGACCCCAAGTAATTAAACCCGAACCAATACAGTGCATCTGAAGCAGTGCTAAAAACACACGTGTTTCGTATTAATTGGTTCAGGGTAACGAGGCAGGGTTCATTTAGCTGCGAAGTACGACATTTTAGAGGTGAGAGTACGATAACCGAAATAATAATAATAACAACAAATCAAAACAGGAGAGCTATCGTACCAAGTCCCCATCATCGCTACGCATTATATTTTTGTTTCCCAGGTACACTCGCAATCCAAAATTTGTATCAAGGTCTTGTAGAAGTTTCGAATAATTTGCCATACTAGTGAACCAACGCCTATCCTGTTTCATATTTGTTCGAAGCAAGCCTGGATACATATTTTGGATTGCGAGTATACGATAGATACATATAGCCATCGTATCATCATCATCATCATTATTATTATTATTATTGTGTCGCTCTATACCTATATATATTTTACTTATTTATTTATTTTTATTTATTTTTTGTCCCTGGTCTGACAACGAGGCGAGGTGGGTGACACAAAGTAGAAAAAGACGTGAAGTGTGTCGTAGAAATGTGGACCATAACCATCTCACGTTTTCGGCGCCAAAAGTTTACCTCACTCTCCCTCTCATAAATAAAAGGAGGATGAGGCTGGTGTCCCACGCTCTCCTACCTTTCTCTCTCTCTCTCTCTCTCTCTCTCATTCCAGTTTTTTTTTCATTTTCTCTCTTTCTCTCTTCGCTTTCTCCCTCCAGCCCCTTTATATATATACACACACACACATACACACACACACTCTCTCTCTCTCTCTCTCTCTCTCTCTCTCTCTCTCTCTCCTCTCATCCTCTCTCTCCTCTCTCTCTCTTCTCTTTCTCTTTCTCTCTTCTCTCTCTCTCTCTCTCTCTCTCTCTCTCTCTCTCTCTCTCTCTCTCTCTCTCTCTCTCTCATCTCTCTCTCTCTCTCTCTCTCTCTCTCTCAAATCTGACACACACACACACACACACACACACACACACACACACACACACACACACACACCTGCCAACACATGGACGGCCACGGAGTCACAGGTGTGGGCGTGGGCGTGGGCGTGGTAGCAGCAGGTGTAGAGGCCGGAGTCAGTGGGCGTGGCGTCAGCAACATACAGCCTACTCCTGATGAAGCCAGATGATGGGTCACCTTTCACACTGGTTGGAGAGAGAGAGAGAGAGAGAGAGAGAGAGAGAGAGAGAGAGAGAGGTCAGTGTAGGTTTAGAGAGAGAGAGAGAGAGAGAGAGAGAGAGAGAGAGGAGAGAGAGAGAGAGAGAGGGGGGGGTTAGTGTGGGTTTAGTGAGAGAGAGAGAGGTCAGTGTAGGTTTAGAGAAAGAGAGAGAGAGAGAGGTTAGTGTGGGTTTAGTGAGAGAGAGAGAGGTCAGTGTAGGTTTAGTGAGAGAGAGAGAGAGGTCAGTGTAGGTTAGAGAAAGAGAGAGTTAGTGTGGGTTTAGTGAGAGAGAGAGGTAGGTCAGTGTAGGTTTAGAGAGAGAGAGAGAGAGAGAGAGGTTAGTGTGGATTTATAGTGTGGAGAGGAGGGGTCAGTGTGAGATGGAGAGATAGGGGATTATTGTGGGGAGGAGAGAAAAGAGAGAGAGGGGGGGGGGAGGTTTAGTGTGGGGTGGTTTAGGAGGTGCAGGAAAGGGGTTAATGTCGGAGTGGTGGGGTTGGTGGTGAGAGAGGGGGTTGGTGTGAGGTGGAGGGAGGGGGGTTTATGAATGAATTAGTGGAATAAAAAACACCATTGTATATTTTATCTTCATACTCTTTTCATAACTTCTCTTTTTTATTCATTGTTTCTATACTCTCCTTTCGTCCATTCTCCCTGTATGTATTAATCCATTCTCCTTATTCATTCCCTCTATTTCTCTTCTCAACCACTCTCTCCCCTCCTCTTATCTTCTCTGTCCCCTCCTATCGTCTTTCTTTCTCCCTCTATCATTCTTTCTCTCCCCTCCTCTCATTCTTTCTCTCCCCTCCTCTCATCCTTTTCCTCTTCCCTCCTCTCCGCTTCCCTCTCCTCATCTATTCTCTTTACCCATCTTTGTACCCTCTTCCTTCTTCCAGGTCCTCTCATTCTTTCTCTCCCCTCTTCTCATTCCTTTTCCTCGCCTCTCCTCTTATTCCTTCCCTTCGTTTTCTCATCTCCTTTCTCCTAATCTCATCCTTCCTTATTCCTTGTTTTGTCTATTATTTTCTCTCCCCTTCTCTCCACTCTTACTTTCTTCTCTCCTCTTATGTATTTGTTATTATCTTCCTCTATTCACTTAATATTCTTTCTCCCTTTATCTTATCTCTCACCATCTCTTCTGTTATTCACTACCCTTTTGTCATCTCTTTTATCTGTGTGTCTCTTTCTTTGCATCATGCCTTATTATTCGTTCTTCATTCATCCTTTCTTCTCCTTATCTTCCCTTCTCTCATTCCCTCTGTTCTCCATTTGCATCCTGTCATCGTTAATTTTATGTTCTCCTCTTCCCTCCTGTTCTTCACTTCCATGTTGTCACACTCGTTTTGTTCTCTCATCTTCTATTCTTCACTCCCATCCAATTATCCCCCCACCCCTCCTTATCTACCATCCCCCATTCTTCACTCATCCTGTCACTATTTTATTTTCCTCTCATCTTTCCTTCCTCATTCCCATCCCATTAAACCCCTATCTTCTATTTTCCCACTTCCCTCTCACACTTCTCCTTTCCATTCCCTTTCTATCACACCCCTCCCAACCACATCTTCCCTCTTCCCACATCCTTCCTCACATCACATCACCCTCTTCCCTCTCATCACACCCCTTCCATCCCCATCCATCTTCCCTCTTCCACCTCCCTCTACCCTCCCCATCTTTCATCTTCCCTCACATCACATCACCTTCCCTCTTCCCTCTTATCACACTTCATCCATCCCCATCTTCCCTCTTCCACCTCTATCTACCCCTCCCCCCCATCTTCCCTCTTCCACCTCTATCTATCTACCCCCACAACTTCCAAATATTCCCACATCCTCCCTCACATCATACCATACCACCCTCTTCTCTCTCATCACACCCCTTCCATCCCCATTTTCCCTCTCATCACATCCCACCACCACCTCACCTAATACCCCCAGTGGACGTGTTGAAAGCGAGTGTAGCCGCCCCTCTACGCCAGGTGACGGGGCCGTGTGGGAAGGGTACCTGCTCGATCACACACGTCAACTCGATCCTGCTGCCGCTCTGGTAGTGTTGTTCGGCCACTCGACCCCCTCGCCCGTCAACCACACGCGTCGTCGGCACTGGGAAAGAAAAATTGAGGGAGCGAGATCGATGTTGGGGGTCGTTTGTTGCCCGTGTTTTGTGTTATGTTTTTTGGGGGGTAAGGCACGAGTGAGCGTAAGAGGTGTATTTTATGGGTAAGGCAGGAGTGAGGGTAAGAGGTGTATTTTATGGGTAAGGCAAGAGTGAGGGTAAAAGGTGTATATTTTATAGGTAAGGCAAGATTGTATTTTTGGGGTAAGACAAGGAAGGAGATCTACAGAATTTAAGGGGTTAACTATTGCTGGGATTTTATCTTTTAATGGTTAAGGCAAGAGTGAGGGTAGGCTAACAGTTGAATTCTACGTGTAAGGCAAGGAAAGAGATCTACTCAGAGGCCAACTATTCCTTTATTTATGATATTATAAATAGGATAAGAACGTTTAACTGACCTATGTATATACTGTATGAAAAGACGTGTGGGATGAATACATGAACACACTCACCTATGACGTGTAAGGTGATGACTAGAACCTTGGGTGGGTGAGTGGCCAGGTGACACCGGTACTGGCCCTGGTCACCTGCCTTCACCTGCCGAATCACCAACCTCCACCTCCTCCACTCCCACCCAGCAGCCTCCACCACCGAATACCTGTGTGTGGAGGGGGAAGGTTTAGTTAGTGTTAGAAAAGGGGACTGTCTTATTTATAGTGTAGGCCTATATAGGAGAAGTGTATATCTTTGTCTGTATTAGTGGAAGGGACTGTTTTGAATATTGTGTAGAGAAAAAGGTTTGTGTGTTTAGTGTTAGAGGAGGGGATTGTCTTGTATATTCTAGTATAGTGTGGGGTAAAGCATAGACCTATATGTTTGTGTGTGTTAAGGGCTCAATCAAGTAAAGGGATCTGTTTCGTGGCAAAGTTTGGAGGAATCATTAGCCTCGTTAATTTCCAACAACCCATGACCCCCCAAACCCGTATACACTCGGGGGTGGGGGGGGGTGTGTGTGGAGTGAGAAGGGGGTTAAGGGTCTCCAGTATCCCTACCTCGCCCCTCCAAGTCATATCCACATCCCCCCCCCCCCCTCAGACGTCAGAGGGAGGAGAAATACCCCTGAAGTTCTCTCGTAAAACCACAACAAATTGAAAACCTCCTTTCCATTCCCACCTTAACTCTCCTTCTTAATTAAGGTTACGGGAAAGATGGAGAGAGGGAAAGGCGAGGGTAAGGGAGGGAGGGGAGGGGGAGGAGAGGCGAGGGTAAGGGAGGGAAGAGGAGGGAAGGGTAGGTGAGGGTAAGGGAGGGAAGAGGAGGGAAGGGTAGGTGAGGGTATGGGAGGGAAGAGGAGGGAAGGGTAGGTGAGGGTAAGGGAGGGAAGGGGAAGGAAGGGTGTAGGTGAGGGTAAGGGAGGGAAGAAGAAGGAAAGGTAGGTGGAGTAAGGGTGGGAAGAGGAAGGAAAGGTAGGTGAGGGTAAGGGAGGGAAGAGGAAGGAAAGGTAGGTGAGGGTAAGGGAGGGAAGATGAAGGGATGGGTAAGAGAGGGAAAGGAGGGAAGAGGAGGTAAGGGTAAGTGAGAGAAAGGGAGGGAGGGGAGGGGGGGCGAGGCTAGGGTAAGGGATGGAAGGGTAGGTAAGAGAAAGGGAGGGGAAGGCGAGGATAAGAGAGAGAAGGGTAGGAATAGGTAAGGGAGGGAGCAATTGATCCCTCCAAACTTTTCCAAGCAACAACAGGCCACCATTAGTTTTGTTAATTAATCTAGTCCTGTTTCCAGGCATCCTTTGGAGAAATTAAAGCACTCTAATTTACCAAAAAGTACCGTATAAATATTGTCCCCTTAAGAGTATCAATTAAATCGAATATAATCCCCCCTTTTACTTGTTATCGTTTATCAAAATTATAAATATTAATCCATCTAAGAGCATCAATTAAGGGGGAAATTTTGTGTTGGTAAATCTGGAACAACTGAATCCTCCAAACTATTCCAAGCAACAAAACACCATTATTTTTGCTCTTCTGATTCTGTTTCCTGGCATACTTTGGAGGAATCAAGGCACTCCAATATAACAAAAGCGAATTACCACCTTAAATCGAATATAATCCCTTTTCACCTGTTATCGTTGGCGTAGGTGTGGTCATCCCAAGTGAGGAGTTCCAACATGTCGTCCACCAGCCTCAGCCACGACACCTGGAGTACCAAGATGGCGTTAGTAGAACCAAGATGGCGTCACTAGATTATCGAAATTTCACACTGACTGAATATTTTATTAAGTATTATACCACCGAAGAAAAAAACAACAAACATTTAATATTAGTAGCAGAATTAACAAATAAATTAATAATGCGTTTTTGGTCAGTGGGAGAATAGATAATAATAATATATTATTTTCTGTTAATGAGGAAATAGATAAAAAATATATACATTTATTTTTTTGGTATCTCGATTTTTGAATAGATAAATGAATAAAGACTGGATGAATAATGAATACACAGATAAATAAACAACTTAGCAACTCGTAATGAATAACCACTGCATGAATAAATAAATAAATAAATAAATAAATAATAAATGAATAAATAATAAATAAATGAATAAATAATAAATAAGTAATAAAAAAATGCACAGATAAATAACAACTTGGCAACTCCTATAAATTTCGTGGATAAATAAACAACACGTGATTATCGAGTAAAAAATTATTATGAATTATCGGAATGCGTGTCAACTCTGGGCCAAATGAATAAATAAACCCACTAATTAGGTTTATTAATTAATTATCTATATCAAAACGACTCGTCAGCTTTTGGAAATTAGCCGATAAATATTTTCTACATGAGTGACGTGTGTGTGTGTGTGTGTGTGTGTGTCCTTTGTCTTTGTGTGTGTGTGTGTGTGTACTTTGTCTTTGTGTGTGTGTGTGTGTGACCTTTATCTTTGTGTGTGTGTGTGTCCTTTGTCTTTGTGTGTGTGTGTGTGTGTGTGTCCTTTGTCCTTTGTCTTTGTCTGTCTGTGTGTGTGTGTGTCAAGATGAATAAGATATACTGTAGGTGTGAATAATTCGCTAGATTAAAAAATGATAAATATACATAAGTTACCTATATATAGATAAATAATGTTACAATAAATAGCTATACTTATTTCCTTATATTTTTGTTATTTTTAATATACTAGCGATAAATACACCATCTTTTCCCTTGTAAGTAACATGACCTTATAATTATACTCGTTTGACCTACATTCCAGCGTTACAAATTGGCGGGAATTACCAAGTCGTGTGAGAATTTTGGCGCTAATCAACTTGCATCGTATTACATTCACCAAAACAAAACAAAAAACGAGAAATTAAACGAGGGAGCAACTACTGTACATAATATTATACATACATACATACATTATACATACATACATACATACATTATACATATATACATCCATACATATCTTACATACATTGACGCCAGGTTGGGAATAATAAAATATAAATTGTATGAATAGTAGCCAACACATAGAGACTCACAGACTGGTTGTCCTTCGGGTTTGTAACGGTGCAGTCAAGCGTGGCCTCGGCCCCCTGGTGAACACTGACGGTGGCATTGACGGAGGAGAAAAGAGGCTGGGGGAGGGAGGGTTCTTCTACTTCTTCCTCTCCTTCTTCTCCTTCTTCTTCGCCTTCTGCTGCGTCCACTGTGCTTCCATCTTTATCCCTTGTTTTTTCTTCATTCCTCCTCTCCGTTTGTGTCGAGTCCAAAGAAGATGATGATGATGAAGGTGAAGGTGTTCGTGAAGGAGGCGGATGTAGGGTGAAGTAGTTTAGGGGTTGGATGGTTAGGGTGGGTAGTGTGTCAGTGTGGACGGCTCCTGTAATATATGAAACCTATGCAGTACATTCATTACATAATTATAGCACACACACACAAACACAAAACATACATACACACAGACAGACAGACACAGACAAACCACACGCACACAGACACACACACACACACACACACACACACACACACACACACACACACACACACACACACACACACACACACACACACACACACACACACACACACACACACACACACAGACACAGACAAAACACATGCACACACACACACACAACAAAGACAAAACACACACACACACACACAAAGACATAACACACACTCGTACACACACATTAGCATCGGGTATGTATAATAATAATATTAATATGCCATGGTAAAAGGACACATAAATACTAAATATTATTATGGCACAATAATTAGCAATTCAAATGAGGTCCTTGTAATCCTCTCATGTGGGATTAAGGCTGCAACTTCCCTCTGCTTTCCTGTGTACGATATTTAATGGTAAAATGAATGACGAACTATATCAATTTTCGTGATTTGTGGGATTACATGCTACGCTGAATAATAATAATAATGATAATAATAATAGAGTTTGATAAATTAGTTGGTTCGTGGAATTAGAAAGGCTCTCTCACGTTCCTAGAATCAAGGAAGCTAGATTTATTATTTATATTCTCACTCATTGTTGATATTTTTATTTTTAGTTTGGCTACGTTTGTTGTTTGTTGTTGTTGTTACGTTTGTATGTACATGTTCTCTTTCGTATTGCTCGCTTCTCACACACACACACACACACACACACACACACACACACACACACACACACACACACACACACATTTGCTTGACCCTCCCCCCACTCCACACACCTCTTTACCCCCCCCCCCCCCTCCACACACACACACACACAAACACACACTTGTTTAATCCCCTCCAACACACATACACCGGCCTTACCCGAAACGACCTCACATACTATAGAAGGCGACCCCAAACTTACCAACCAAACACATCAGCAGTAACAGGAGCAGACAACACCGCTGCTGGCCAGGCTGCCTAGTCATCACTCCTGTAAACACACACACACACACTTAGTATTAGCAGTGAGATAGTGAATGGTAAGAGATGTGTCGTGAAATATTGTAGACCTTCGATATACGATGAATACTTTAATACATACTTTAATCCACAACTTCATTTTACACACTCAGAGTCTTTATTAACAGTGTAAAGTGATCCCCAATACTCGTGTCATGAAATACTGTAAATCATCGATATAAGAATAAATAAATTTTCTATCCACCACTTCACCACTTCATTTCACACACAGTAATTCACTGAAGACCACCACATGTTTTCCCAGGCTTCTGTTATTCATTACCATACAAACTAAGTTATTTTTTGCTGGGCCTGTGTTAAAAGGGTAATAATGCTAATTTTAATAAACCTATATCGAGGGCATACCGTGTCAGCAGTATACAACAACATACAATGTAGTGTCGTGAAATGTTGGCGTGATAAATATATATATATAAAATTTTGTGCAGCGGATTCCTCCAAACAAACTATTCCACGAAACACATTGCCTTATATTTAGTGGATTAGGTCCGTTTCTTAGCATAGCTTGAGGGAATCAGTCGCCTCCAATACTCCAACATAAAGTATAGTTGGTACCGTATATACCACCTTCAAGGGACAATACAATGCAGTGTTAGTAAGCTAAATCTGGAGCTACTGATTCCTCTAAACTATTTCAAGCAACATGTTACCATTATTTATGTTAACGTGGTCCTGTTTCCTGACATACTTTGGGGGAATCAAGGCTCTCCATTGAACCAAAGGTGTATTCCCCACTTAGTGTAGTGGAGGTAAAATGATATTCTTTCCTCCTAAGTATTCTCATGCTAATCTTAAGCTGCTTCCAAATTTACCGACTCCAACTTTTTGCTAAGACCAAAACTTCGCTTTACCTGCCAACTCCACCTGAACAACAGATTGTATTTCCCAACTGTGGTCGCTCTTTGAGTCCTAAGTTACCGTAGGCTAAGTGTAGACTGTATTTATATATATATATTATTTTTTTTCCATAGGATGTTTGTACTGGGTTTATTATACAGTTTATATAAGGTTTATTTTTATAGGATATTTGTGTTCTCCTTATTATAGTACATTCTACATGATTATTTTTTTTTATAGGATGTGTGTGTTCGCTATATTTTTGCATCATACACATTTTTCCATAGCATGTTCGAGTAAAAAATAAAAAAGCAAAAAAAAAAAAAAAATCTTAACTACCGTACCCAAAATAATAATTCTTTTAATAAATGAATAAGATGGGATATAATCAGCTGTGTCACCCCCTACACCCGTATATACTTGGTGATTCCGGCTGCCACCATCTGACACTTTATCACGTGTAAAAGTTTCTGTCCAATTTACGGGTTTAAGGGGGCGCGGAAAAGGGGGACAGGCTTGGAGGGGGGTTTAGGGGGTGCGGGAGTAGGGGGACAGGCTTGGGGTGGGTAGAAAGCCTGTCCCCTATTCCCGCACCCCCCTAACCCCCCCATCCCCAAGCCTGTCCCCCTACTCCCGTACCCCCCAAAATCCCCCCAAGCCTATCCCCCTACTCCCGCACCCCCCTAACCCCCCCCCCGCACCCCCTTAATAATTTAGACGTCCTTGTTATTGGATGGTTAGTGGGAATGTAGAAGGTAGATGACGCCAAGTGTGTACAGTTTGAGGCCTCTGTTGCTACTAGAAAGAAAAAAATAAAGCCAAGTATGTACGGTTTGAGGTAAAAGAAAAGATTAGTGATATTGTATCGTAATAGTCATTCGATCACACTTGGAGAATCACCCCCGTATTCGATCACACTTGGAAAATCGCTCCATCTATTCAATCTTAGTTGGAAAATCCCTCCTCTATTCGATCACACTTGGAAAATCCCTACCCTATTCGATCACACTTGGAAAATCCCTACCCTATTCGATCACACTTGGAAAATCCCTCCCCTATTCGATCACACTTGGAGAATCACCCCCCTGCCCCCTTCCCAACCCCCCCTCCCTTCCCATCCCCCCAGCTCGTAGTAGCAACAGTCTAGGAAAAACAACATTGCAACATTTTCCCTACCATTAAAACTGTATAATCAAGTAATTAAAACTTCTTGCCATTGTTGCAATCTGGAGATGAAGAGACTACGTGACTACCTACCTACCTTGTTGTGTGTGTATGTGTGTGTGTGTGTGTGTGTGTGTGTAAAAAATATATTTGTTGGTGGATGAAGGTGTGTGTGTAAAAAATATATTTGTTGGTGGATGAAGGTGTGTGTGTGTGTGTGTGTGTGTGTGTGTGTGTGTGTGTGTGTGTGTGTGTGTGTGTGTGTGTGTGTGTGTGTGTGTAACTATATTTGTTGGTGGATGAAGGTGTGTGTATGCGTGTTTGTGTATGTGTGTGTGGCTGTATATATGTGTGTGTTTGTATGTGTGTATATATTTGCTTGGGTATATATAATTATGACATAAGAAAAAAAAATAGTACCATAATGAAAACATGGACCCTAAACTAACATAGAATCATTCGTAAAACATACACACACACGTAAAATATCTCAGTTAAAACACACACACACACACACACACACACACACACACACACACACACACACACACACACGAAAAATATCTCGGTCAAAACACACGCTGGAAAATTCACAAACTAAGGAGCTTTGAAGCCCAACCTTAATAGAATTTTATATATACCAT
>JAWQEG010002682.1:0-35000 GCA_033782935.1 Petrolisthes cinctipes
ACAACACATCACAAATATCACATCATCACTTAAACACACCAATCAACAGATCACAATATAAACAACATCATCACATTACCATCACTTAACACATCACAAAAATCACATCATCACCTAAACACACCAATCAAACAACAAACCAGTATAACATCATCACATTACCATCAACTAACACATCACAAAAATCACATCATCACTTAAACAAACCAATCAAACAACAAACCAGTATAACATCATCACATTACCATCACTTAACACATCACAAATATCACATCATCACTCACTTAAACAAACCAATCAAACAACAAATCAGTATAACATCATCACATTACCATCACTTAACACATCACAAAAATCACATCATCACCTAAACACACCAATTAACAGATCACAGTATAAATAACATCATCACATTACCATCACTTAACACATCACAAATATCACATCATCACCTAAACACACCAATAACAGAACAACAGTATAAATAACATCATCACATTACCATCAACTAACTCATCACAAATATCACATCATTACTTAAACAAACCAATCAAACAAACCAGTATAACATTATCACATTACCATCAACCAACACATCACAAAAATCACATCATCACCTAAACACACCCATCAACAGATCACAATATAACATCATCACATTACCATCAATATAACACATCACAAAAATCACATCATCACCTAAACACACCAATTAACAGATCACAGTATAAATAACATCACCACAATACCATCACTTAACACATCACAAAAATCACATCATCACCTAAACAAACCAATCAACAGATCACAATATAAATAACATCATCACATTACCATCAATTAACAGATCAACAGAATACAGAATAACATCATCACATTACAACAACTAACACATCACAAAAATCACATCATCACTTAAACACACCCATCAACAGATCACAATATAACATCATCACATTACAACAAGAACACCTGTTAACAGAAGCCCGGGCCAAGGTGGGTCTGATGATTCGGGGGCTGAATGATTAATTGCTAAGTCTGGTTAATATTTTTCCCACATTCTCCCTAATTACATCTGGGATCAAAAATTGAAGAGGCAAAATTTGAGAGAGTGGAAAACCATCAATCTTTTGAGGAAATCATTATCGAGTCTAAGCCATACATTACTTGTCCGTCGCTCTCCTTTCTGTTTCCCCCTCTTCCAACCTCTCCCCTTTCTTTGCTCTCTCATTCCCCTTTCTTTGCTCTCTCATTCCCCTTTCTTTGCTCTCTCATTCCCCTCTTCCAACCTCTCTCCTTTCTTTGCTCTCTCATTCCCCTTTCTTTTCTCTCTCATTCCCCTTTCTTTGCTCTCTCATTCCCCTTTCTTTGCTCTCTCATTCCCCTTTCTTTGCTCTCTCATTCCCCTTCTTTCCCTTTTCCCTTATTCCTTGTCCGTCGCTCTCCTTTCTGCTTCCCCTCTTCCGACCTCTCCCCTTTCTTTGCTCTCTCATTCCCCTTTCTTTTCTCTCTCATTCCCCTTTCTTTTCTCTCTCATTCCCCCTCTTCCGACCTCTCCCCTTTCTTTTCTTTCTTTCATTTCCCTTCTTTCCCTTTTCCCTTATTCCTTGTCCGTCGCTCTCCTTTCTGTTTCCCCTCTTCCGACCTCTCTCCTTTCTTTGCTCTCTCGTTCCCCTTTTTTTTCTCTCTTTCATTTCCCTTCTTTCCATTTTCTCTCATTCCTCTTCCGACCTCTCCCCTTTCTTTTCTCTCTTTCATTTCCCTTCTTTCCCTTTTCCCTTATTCCTTGTCCGTCGCTCTCCTTTCTGCTTCCCCTCTTCCGACCTCTCTCCTTTCTTTGCTCTCTCATTCCCCTTTCTTTTCTCTCTCATTCCCCTTCTTTCCATTTTCCCTCATTCCTTTTCTTTCTCTCATTCCCCTTCTTTCCCTTATTCCTTTTCTTTCTCTCATTCCCCTTCTTTCCATTTTCCCTCTCATTCCCCTTCTTTCCCTTTCCCTTATTCCTTTTCTTTCTCTCATTCCCCTTTCACTTTCCCTCTCATTCCCCATCTTTTTCTTTCCCTCTCATTCCTCTTCTTTTCCTTTCCCTCTCATTCCCCTTCATTCCCTTTCCCTCTCATTCCCATTCTTTTTCTTTCCCTCTCATTCCCATTCTTTTTCTTTCCCTCTCATTCCCATTCTTTCACTTTCCATCTCATTCCCCATCTTTTCCTTTCCCTCTCATTCCTCTTCTTTTTCTTTTCCTTTCCTCCCCCGTCTTTTCTCTCTCCGACACTTACTCACTCTACCCTCCTCCTCCTCCTACTCCTTCCCTGTTACTATGCCTCTTTCCTCTGTCAGCCCTTCCCATCCCTTCTCTTCCCTTCTTGTCTTTCCTTACCCAATGTTTCCCCTTCGGTTCTCCCCTTTCCCGGACACAATTTGTTATCATTTCACATCATCTGCCACCCTCACCCTTTTTTCTGAATCCTTTAAATTTTTCACGCAATCCCAACTTAAAGTATCCATTATCTCTTTCTAATATTTCCTCCTCTCCCTAATCCTTTCACTGAGTAGGCATTTTTTCCCTTCCCAACCTGCTTCCCTATTTTACACAGTTTCTCTCCTCAGCAGCCAACATCTCCTCCTCCCTCCTCCTCTTCCTCTTCCTCTTCCTCTTCCTCCTCCTCTTCCTCCTCCTCTTCCTCCTCCTCCTCCTCTTCCTCCTCCTCTTCCTCCTCCTCCTCCTCCTCCTCCTCCTCCTCCTCCTCCTCCTCCTCCTCCTCTTCCTCCTTCTCCTTCACCAACTTTTACTTAGTTCTCTCTCCTCCCACACTTCTCACTCTCTTTGATAACCTTCACATTTTTCCAAATTAAATCCTTTCCCTCAACCTTGAAAACTGTCCCCTGTCCTCCAAAGCCCAAATCTTTCTCATTCCCATCCATCCATCTCTTCCCCTCACCCTCTCTCTCTCTCTCTACCCTTCCCTTCATACCAACCTTCTTTCCTCCTATTCCCCCTCCCCCTTCCACTCCTCCTCCTTCCACTCATCCTCCTCCTTCCACTCATCCTCCTCCTTCCACTCCTCCTCCTCCTTCCACTCCTCCTCCTCCTTCCACTCCTCCTCCTCCTTCCACTCCTCCTCCTCCTTCCACTCCCCTACTCCTCTCTCCTCTACTTCCTCCTCGTCTCTCCTACCTTTTCGCCTCCTCCCTTTACCTATTCAACCCAATTATGTTTCACGTGGGTCCTACACTACTCCCTGAACGTCATTTTGGTGTCGTTTAGTTTGTATTCTCACCAGAAGGACATACATGATACCAGGTCAGTGTTTTTGTCGAAGTTAATCCTACCACCTTCAGATATGATATAATAATTTACGCTAAGCTGTTTCCTTCTGTTGTGTTCTAGCTTCAGTTGTATTTTGCTTCTATCAGAGTAGTCTAACGTGACACTACAGGAATTTTAGCTTCAATAGTTTAAACTGAAGAAAAAAAGGCAGCGCTGATAGTGCTTGGATTTAAAGCCAGTTTTGACTCTGTATGTGCTTGCGTTGCACTCTTGCCGACTAGCTTATATGCTTGTGAGTGCGCGCATGTGTCATTATTTTGGTTCATCCCATACATGTTTCTCAGCTTACTTTGGAGGAATCAATGCTCTCTAATGTACTAAAAGTGTGTCACCCCATTAATCTCCTCTCCCCTCTAGACACCACATGACTCCCTGGGAAGCCAACCAGACGAGTATCAACAAACGAATAAATACAAGAAGTGACTCAAGACCCCCTCCCTCCTCGCTCCCTCGCCTCACCCAGTATTAATATTCATAAAAATCTAATTTGCCCATTTCCCGTCCCTCTTATTCCTTCTTGATTTGTGTAAGTTTTGAAATTAGATTAACCCCAAGGAATACAATTGGGTCCCAGTAATTACTTTAATGTAGGGGAGCGTGAAAAATGGTAGCCAAGGGTAGGTTGTTTGGTTGGTTGGTGCCTTTCTGACTCTCTCTCTCGCTCTCTGTCTCCCCCTTTGATTCTAATTTATTCCCTTGCCTCTCCTCCCTGCCTCGCTAACCCTGCCTCCCTCCCTTACGCATCCCTGTCTCACCTCTCTGCCTTCCAAAACTGTTCAAATGCTACCCTCTGTCACATTTACTTCTTCCCTGCTAATCCTACCATCCCTTACACTACCCTGCCTCATCTCCAGACTCTATTCAACCTTCCCTGTCGTACACAAACTTACATTCATCATCTCTCTGCTTAACTCACCGTCGTCTTCCCCTGCTTATCTCTCCCCAGCCACATCCCACTCTGCATCTTGTTATTCTTCCTTGATTCATTCAGCTCTGTTCCACCAAATTGCTTTTGCTTTGTGTGTCTGTGCGTGTGTAGATATTCGTAGATAAGTGGATAGAACATAGAAATATAGGTAAATTGATAATTATATAGAAAGATATAATTATCGACTTGAGAAATACTGTACTATTGGCCATAAGAATTCACACACATACACACACACACACACACACACACACACACACACACACACACACACACACACACACACACACACACACACACACACTCTGTTGTTTTCAAGGGTTTACAGCAAATAGAAAATGTAAGACAACGAAACTGCAATACAACATTATTATTAGGTTTGTTATTTTGCTAATCACTGAATGAATCACTTGGTAGACCATTCATTGCAGTACTTTCAAAAAAAAAATTACCTCACTTTCCATAATATTATAACCTGTGTAAGAATTCCTGTGGCCAACTGTACATAGTCGGATCAAATAAGAGAGAGGGGTGGGGGAGAAGGAAAGGCTGTAGAGTAGAGAAAGTTAAGAAAGCTGATGTATGGAAGGGAAAAAGGGAAGGAGGAGAAGTTATGGTGTTAATGTGAGGTTGGGAGAGAAGGAGAGAAAGTTTCTAAGTTGGTGAGAGAGAGAGAGAGAGAGAGGGAGAGAGAGAGAGAGAGAGAGAGAGAGAGAGAGAGAGAGAGAGAGAGGTATAATCGTAAGGGAGAAAAGATTCTTACTATTGTATTGTGAAAAAGAAAGGGAGGTATCATTTTAAAGCTGACAAGAGAAAGTAAGAAAGGGAGAGAGAGGGACATACTGTACATACACATATACATACATACATACATGCAAGGAATAAACGTAAGAGGGAAAGAGAGGAAGAGAAAATTATTAGGGTAAGCGCTCGCACACACACACACACACACACACACACACACACACACACGGGTAATATAAGTACGTTGTTAGCAGCAGATAGCATATGCAAAAATGTCATTAGCATAATTTTAACTTTATCTCGAATGATGGTGGAGCGTGAATTAAACAAGCAATAACTGGCCGTGGAAATGTTTGCTTAATTACTGACTATATGAGTCTAATATTCTGATAAAGGCCTGGTCGGAAATAGCCTCTTTTTTTATCTATTTTTTTTTCTTTGTGTGTGTGTGTGTGTGTGTGTGTGTGTGTGTGTGTGTGTGTGTGTGTGTGTGTGTGTGTGTGTGTGTGTGTGTGTGTGTGTGTGTGTGTGTGTGTGTGTGTGTGTGTGTGTGTGTGTGTGTGTGTGTGTGTGTGTGTGTGTGTGTGTGTGTGTGTGTGTGTGTGTGTGTGTGTGTACTTTGTCATTGTGTTCTTTGTACCTGGCGTTGCACTTCATTCTTTACCACTCTCTCGCCCACGGGTAATTGCTATTCATTCCGGGTTTGGGACGAGTGAAGCGTTCGTTCCCATTGCCTCTTACATCCGAGCACCACTATTTTTTTTTATATCTTGCACAGTTTTTGTTTTGTTTTGTTTTCTGATGCATAAAATATGAACTTAAGTTAATGCAAGTTAATTAAGCGAAGGCCGTCTATATTCTGCATGGCATAGTTTGGAGGAATGGTGACCCCCTAACTAAAGAGTGGTTTTACATATGGTATCACCAAACAAACACACAGCTCCATTCGTCCTTCCAATCCTGTTTTGTGATCTGTTGAACATTACCTGCTGCTTTTTATTTTTTTTTTTTTTTATTTTTTTTTTTTTATTTTTTTTTTTTTCCTGATGCTGCTGCTGATGCTGCTACTTAGTGATGCTGTTTGTGTTCCGTGTCCTTTGTACTCTGATATATGCTTCGTTGATAATTGTTTTTAGTCTGATGAGGGAAACTTTTCGCTTGTGTGATTCCATTTTTTTTTTTTTTTTTTTTTTTTTTTTTTTTTGTGATGTACAGTGGCTGATGATCTGCTCTGTAATGCCGTTTGTTGTATGTATTTTTGTTTGTTTTTTTCGATGTCAAAGTAGGTTAGTGATGAATGAGTATGAGCATGGTAGACAGGGACAAATATTAATACTGAGATAGGTAAACTCCATCATCCACTTTCAATTCTGTTTTCTATACCATCACCACCCAACACCACCACCATTACGAACATCCACCATCACCAGCCAATACCATCATCACCTCGACCACCACCCACCACCACCATCACCACCTCGACCACCACACCATCACCACCTCGACCACCACCCACCACCACGACCTCGAACACCCACCAACACCACCTCGACCACCACCCACCACCACCATCACCACCTCGACCACCACCCGCCATCACCACCTCGAACACCCACCATCACCACCTCGACCACCACACCATCACCACCTCGACCACCACCCACCATCACCACCTCGAACACCACCATCCTCAACCCCCTTCATCACCACCACCCCTTCCACCACCACCCCCTTCCACCACCACTCCTTCCTACACCTTCTTCCTTCAACTCGACCACCTCAGCCTCCGCCTTAAGCTATAACTTGAGGAATTTGCCGAGGGGATTATTAAGCAATGCGCAGCTGGTCTCCCTCGGAAAGTTTTCACGCCAATATGGACTCGGGGAAATAAATCATGATGACCAGAGTCGTAAGGTGCCAGTTTACGAGAGTCGCTGGAGTGGCACGCAGGAGGAGGAGGAGGAGGAGGAGGAGGAGGAGGAGGAGGAGGATGAGAAAAGGGGAGGAAGTTAGGCAGGGAAAGGGACGGGGGAAAGGGAGGAAAACCAAAGAGAGGAAAGGAAGGGGAGGAAGCAGGAGGGAAAACACGTCAAGTGAAGAGGGGGATGAGAGGAGGAAGTGTGTCGTCAACATAAAGATGGGGTGCGGGGAGAGGGGAGGGGGGGAGGAGTTGAGAAGAAGAGAGAGAGGGAGGGAAAAGGGGACTATGAGGGAGGGAGAGTGGATGAGTGACGGAAGCTTGAGAGGGTGCGAAAGGGGATCTGAGAAGGCGAGTGAGTGGGTGACGAGAAATGAGAGGGCTAGTGAGTGGGTGACAGGAAATGAGAGGGCGAGTGAGTGGGTGACAGGAAAATGGGAGGGCGAGTGAGTGGGTGACGAGAAATGAGAGGGCGAGTGAGTGGGTGACAGGAAATGAGAGGGCGAATGAGTGGGTGACAGAAAATGGGAGGGCGAGTGAGTGGGTGAGTGACGGGAAATGATAAGATAGTAGAGTGGGTGACAGGAAATGAGAGGGCGAGTGAGTGGGTAACAGGAAATGAGAGGGCGAGTGAGTGGGTGACGGGAGGAACAAGCAAGTATGAGAGGGTGGGAGAGTGAACCTGACTGAGTGAATGACAGAAGTACCAGCAAAAAAAAAAAAAAAAAAAAAAAAAAAAAAAAAAAATCTAATCCAATTCGGTGGACTCTCAGTATCTGCGACCTATCTGCATAAATGTACTGTATATAGTTTTGATCTGTAATTCAATTCTTACAACATAATAAGTGCCAAAGTGAACACATGAATTATTATTATTATCCTCTGTCATGTTCGCTTCAAGACGACAACAGACAACATTAAAAACAGAAGTAAGAGTTGTTGATAAAGTTAACCCTTCCTTAATCCTGCAGCGATTGTGAAACTCATTGTAATACCACCTGCTTATCTTTACATAATTATTTTCACCTCGGTACCTATATATGCTTACCTATATTTACAGCTTTTCTATCAAGACTAATAAACCTCTTCGCGTCTTTTTTACCAACTATTCTATATAACCTATGCTTCACTATTATATCTTAGGTACCAACTGTATAGACACATTTTTTTACCTTAGCTACCTATAATAGTAATTTACGCCTTATACGTACAGTCACAAGCACTAATAAGTATCCATGCAGGTGTGCTTCGAATACCCAGAGACAGTAAATAAATACACAATAAGATCTCCATTGGAATTACTTCATTGGTGAATTGGACTGATCAAAGCTTCAACCAAAACTGAATACTTATTATAGTGTTCGTGACTGTACATGTTCACTTCCCTTTTCCTTAACGTTGTAGCCTTGAGCACGCAGCGAAGAATATTCTGTGAATCAGCCTCCGTTCTTAATTTTGTCGTGGGAGCCAGAGGGGCTTAAAACGCGACGGGAGCTTTATGATGGGAAAATCGCCATTCTCAAGAATTTTTGGCAGGAAGAGCCTCAACTGCCTCGTATGGTGTTATTAAATATCCCCCTCTCTGTGTCGGGGGAGGGGATGGATGCAGCACCGCCCCCCCCCCCCCCAGTACCCCGCACCCCCACCCCCAGAGATTTACCCACGTTTTATGGGAGATGCAAAATAGGTGTGAAATATTTGAGAGTATTCGGACCTGCTTTGCATATGAGTGACTTATATTTTGTGGCTTGGCTCCCTCGTCTTAGGGAAATTCGAGGAACATCTATTCATTTTTTCCTCCCAAGATGAAAAGAGTCGGTGGCGAGGAAGCAAAGAAACTGTGTGGTTTACTCAGTCCTCTGCATTTTATGATTCCTCTCTCTCTCTCTCTCTCTCTCTCTCACTCACTCTTTCTTTCTCTCCGGTCCTTGGCTATATAGATGGGACCAACCGTGTGTGTGTGTGTGAGAGAGAGAGAGAGAGAGAGAGAGAGAGAGAGAGAGAGAGAGAGAGAGAGAGAGAGAGTTAGGTGATTGTAAGTGTGCTAGAGTGCAAAAGTGTTCATAATTATGTCACTTATTGAGAGTGTATTTAGCTTTAATCATTTTTTATAAGAAGAGAATGTGCAAGTTTCTAATCGGAGTGTAGGAGCATTAAGGGGGTAATTCACTTTTGTTACAATGAAGCGCCTTGATTCCTCCACAACGTATGCCAAGAAACAATACCAGATGAACAAAAATAATGGTTTTCTGTTGTTTAGAATATAGTTTGGAGGAATCAGTTGCTCCAGATTTACCAACACTGTACTTCCTCCTTAAATAAACCCCTGAGTAAAGATCCCCGAAGAAACTGTTGTCAGGAACTGTATACTGTTGTCAGGAACTGTATACTGTTGTCAGGAACTGTATACTGTTGTCAGGAACTGTATACTGTTGTCAGGAACTGGATACTGTTGTCAGGAACTGGATATTGTTGTCAGGAACTGTAAACTGTTGTCAGGAACTGGATACTGTTGTCAGGAACTGTATACTGTTGTCAGGAACTGTAAACTGTTGTCAGGAACTGGATACTGTTGTCAGGAAAGATGATGTGCACCTTACTACAACGAGGTGGTGGAGCGGGTGGCTTCAAGTCATCAGTCTGCTGGCAATTGTACATGATATTGATTTCCGGAACAGCTGCCTGGATTATCGATTATACCAGCCCAGATATTGAGGTGATAAGGTGAGCCAGGCAGGGGAGGGGGAGGGGGAGGGGGCCAGAATGTGTTGTTGTTGTCATTGGCAAGAAAGTTAATGAATGAATTTTAAGTCATGTCGATGTCTTTATGTGTAATTATGTATAGTGTCTTTGTTAATTAATTGGTAGTACCTTTGTTAAATGGTAATGTATTCTTTCATGGGATTGTCTATATTCATGGTAGTGGTTTTATCTATATGGTATTGTGGATGGTATTAATAATGTATGGTTGTCTTGTTCAGTAAATTCCTGGTTCCAATTACTCTATAAAAACAGGTTATGATAAAACTTAATTTTGAAAGTCATTTGTCCACAGCGAGTGAGATGAAAGAGAAGAGGGCCTGGGAACATGACATGGGTGGGTATGGCTGCTATTGATCTTCAGGGAAAGTCAGCGATAAGGAGAACAAAGGGAGACTGTAGGGGGTAAAGTGATGAAGGCTGTGAAACGATTGTAGGGTGGGAGTTTGGGATGTGTCTGTGAATAACGTGAAGAGTATATGTGCTTGACTGAATCATATAGGGTGAGAAATAATAGGTTCTAGGTTTTTATTATTCCATATATTCACACTGCCAGCACATGTTTCCTAACCTACCCTACCTTAACCTAACCTAACCTAACCTTAACCTTACCTAACCTAACCTAACCTAACCTAACCTAGCCTTAGCCTAACCTAACCAAACCAAACCAAACCAAACCAAACCAAACCAAACCAAACCAAACCAAACCAAACCTTAACCTAACCTAACCTAACCTAACCTAACCTAACCTAACCTAACCTAACCAAACCAAACCTTAACCTAATCTTAACCTAATCTTAACCTAACCTAACCTAACCTAACCTATCCACGTAAACATCATCAGCAGCTGGACGTGTGGTTGGGTTTATCATCAACAAACACAGTAGGACCAACACACACAAAGAGAAAACGACGTTATCTGCACACCTGGCGATCAGTGGAGGTACTTTAGATCGTGTTTGCTTCCGACGCGGCAATTATGGCTGTTGACATTTGCCTTTACAGAGGGATGGGGGATGGGGAATGGGGGATGGGGGAGTAAGAGAGATCTGTGTAGTGTGTCTGGGGCCTGGGACTCATCCAACCACTAGATAAATTATATAAGTGTCATGTTATAAGGCACTGTCATTTCCGTCAACCTCCTTTCCTTTTTTTCCTAAATATCTCCGTGAATTTAATGCATATTCGTTTTCTGCCTTCACTTCCTTTAATTGTCTCGCTTACTACCACCACCTCACCCTGATCAAAATGGGCAACTGCTCTTCATAATGACACGTGGTTTAGGCTTTATCACCGACTCTTTTCTCTCACACTTGAATTCACTACCTCTGCAATATCTTTCTTTCTCCACTCTTCCTTCTGTGCTTGTTTTTTTTATATGACCTTCGTTCCTTCGTATGGCTATAGGCAAATACTTTTTCTGTTGTAGTTGTTGTGGCAGGTCAGAGTGCTAGAGGCTTCAGATTCTTCTTAGCCAAAATTTTCGTGGTGTTACGGGAAGCTAAATGTTTTATCTCACAAATACCGATGGGTAATTGTTGGCATGGGGTGAGACATATGATCGTTAAATCTGTAATATATACACAACCTGTTTCCACCTCTGTAAGTAACATTATCATATCATACTCGTACATTCACAGTCAATTTGGTGGATACTATCGGTAATATTATGTTTCATCATGCACGGGGGAGGTGTGTTGTGCCTTTCTCTACTGCCAGCCTCAAGAGAACCCACTTTTTCTTTCGTTTGTTGAGCCTAAACTATACTTTATTTTTTATTATATATATATTTTTTTATGTATACAATTATTAATAGACCGACTTGGTACCTCATCTTTCTCTTTGTTCTTAAGGAGACATTCTCTTGACAGTATAATTACATGGCTCAGGATTCCTCCAAACTAAGCCACAAAACAGATCCTCTTTTAGCAGTAACATTGGGGGTCGTCTGTTTACTGGCATACGTTGGAGGAATCAGGAGCACTCTACAAAAAAATTATAAATTACCCCTTGAACTTTCTGGTGCAAACACACACACACACACACACACACACACACACACACACACACACACACACACACACACACACACACACACACACACACACACACACACACACACACACACACACACACACACACACACACACACACACACACACACACACACACACACACATACACATATACACACACACACATACACACACACACACACACACACACACACACACACACACACACACACACACACACACACACACACTGGAGCTAACAAACACACGTTCACATGTATAGTATTAAGCAGGGCATTAACATACATGACTTGCAGACATCCCTTACTCAGTACTGTATAAACACACGCACGGTCACCTACACAGATTACACACATGATTACAACAGAAATAATAACACGCAGAGATAGACTACAAAGGTCAGCTTAATATTCTTGCTTTGTGACTGAAGTAATTACCACACGAACACAATAGACAATCACCAGGCGACGACACCACACCACTTCCTTACTACAACAACAACACACAATAACATGCAGCCATCGACCCCCTGTGAGAGTAAACCCTTCAATTAATACCGATACATTTCAAGGGTCAAAATAATATATAATCCTACAAGAGGGAGACAATTACAGACACGAGTGAGATGTACGACCAAGCGGGCGTCTTTGCCACCGATGCAACAGTTGGAGTAATTAGAGATAATTATGATGATTGTGGGTATATGGTTCACTGTCATGCACGGCTGGTCTGAGGACGTGACGAGTACTTCATAGACCAACTCCATTTTGTTGTATGTAATGTGCACTGTGTGTGTGTGTGTATGTGTGTACGTGTGTGTGTATGTGTGTGTGTGAGTGTGTGTGTGTGTGTGATTATTGCTGGTATGTATGATTTTGTTGTATGTAATGTGCTCTGTGTTTGTGTGTGTGTGTGTGTGCGTGTGTGTGTATGTGTGTGTGTGTGTATGTGTGTGTGTGTGTATGTGTGTGTGTGTGTATGTGTGTACGTGTGTGTGTGTGTGTGCGTATGTGTGTGTGCGTATGTGTGTGTGTGTGTGTGTGTATGTGTGTGTGTGTGTGTGTGTGTGTGTGTGTGTGTGTGTGTGTGTGTGTGTGTGTGTGTACATATATAATTATTACTGGTATGTATGATTTAGTGTGTTATTCTTCTGTATAATTTATTCACCGGGTATAATTATGTATTCATACAATAGCGAATAATATAAATAAGTTATGTTTTTTGTTATTAAGTATGTACTGTACTCTTGTGTATACCGATATTGGTGTACAATATCATCGTACAGTACTATGATTATGTCGTTAAATGTATGTTGTCAGGCAGTAAATGTTGTTTTACATCCGGAGAAGATCAGTTTGTAGAGGAATTAATTAACTCTGGTACTTTATTTCACATGCAGTGCAATAAGAACTCATTGTCATGGTCTGTATCGAACAAAGAGCAACTGCGAGACAAAAATAAAAAGTTGAATTAAATATAAACGTATAGGCCTAATCGAGATGCAAGTGATAATGACATTTTTTTTTTTTTTTTTTTTTTTTTTAGCAAACTGCTATCACTATTTTCCCTTCTTGGTCTGGGAATGATTTTTTTTATCTTAGTGAGCCAGACTGAAGCATAAAGTAATCCTATCGCTCAACGAAGATAACATTTTTTGTCATTGATATCAGACAATTACTGATAGGCAGATGGAGTGACGAGACTTTTACCACTGACTGTACCCCATCAGTTTATCAGGTGCCCCCAACCAATCAGGCTTGACAATATCTACCCTCCCCTCCCCCCCCCCCTATAGATACTAACTGCCCCCCTCACTGCATTCCAACCCCCCATATACTATTATTAGTCTCCCTTCCCTTTCAGTACTCAATACCTTCCTCAACAGCCTCCCTCCCCCCCGCTCCTCCCACGATTACTACAGCCTTCCCCACCTCCCCTTTTCCCTCGGTGCTACAGCCTTCTCCACCTCCCCTTTTCCCTCTTTACTACAGGCTTCCCCACCTCCCCTTTTCCCTCTTTACTACAGGCTTCCCCACCTCCCCTTTTCCCTCTTTACTACAGCCTTCCCCACCTCCCCTTTTCCCTCTTTACTACAGGCTTCCCCACCTCCCCTTTTCCCTCTTTACTACAGCCTTCCCCACCTCCCCTTTTCCCTCTTTACTACAGCCTTCCCCACCTCCCCTTTTCCCTCTTTACTACAGCCTTCCCCACCTTCCCTTTTCCCTCTTTACTATAGCCTTCCCCACCTCCCCATTTCTCTCTTTACTATAGCCTTCCCCACCTCCCCTTTTCCCTCTTCACTACAGCCTTCCCCCCTCTATATAGGTACTGCTGCATAACCCTCCCCCTCTTCTTCCACCACTACTATCGTCCTTCATCAGTAATAAGGCGTGAGTCTGGCTTGGTGGAAGAGGACTGACTGACTGACTAGATGAGGCGATGTTTGAGGCACACGCGGCACCCATCAGATACCAGGATTATACCTAATTACATTGATTTCTTCATTACCTTCATCCCGTCTAATGAGAGTGACTGCCGTAATAATAAAGCGAGGCATCTGCTAAAATGAAGTGAGGAATGACTTTAACGTGCCAGAGTACACCCCCCTCCCAAAACCTTCCTCCTTCCCTTCCTGTCATTTTATTTCTGAATTAGTGTCTCAGTATACGAGTTTTTATTTAACATTGTTTGGATGGCTATATAAGTAGATATTCCTATTCTCTACATCAGAATATGATATACTAACCTAACGCAGACAACACCATGCAGTAAGCAGTAAATTTTTTGTGACTTTGACTGACATTGTAGTGAATTCGAGTCGTATGATAAAAGTTTATAATATTATGAGGTACTTACAGGTTGTACATTAATGGGAGAGTATACATTTGGTACATTGGAGTGTCTTCATTCCTCCAAAGTATGCCAGGAAACAGGACCTGATTAACATAAATAATGGTGGCCTGTTGCTGGGAATAGTTTGGAGGAATCATTATCTCCCAAAATACCAAAACTATAACCTCTCCTTAAGGGTGAAGTTTTGTTTTCGTAATTCTGGATAAAACTGAATCCACCAAATTATTCCAAGCAACAGAACACCATTATTTTTGCACGTCTGGTCCTGTTTCCTAGCATACTTTGGAGGAATCAAGACACTCCAATGTACCAAAAAAGAATTACCACCTTAAGGCCGTCTATTTCAATTCGCTGACGACACATTTAAGTTCAGACGAGATACATTGTTTACTTTTACACACAGCTCTCGACTTGAAACTTTTGCGTGTTTAATTTAGCGGTGAGGAGCCTTCAAAAACAGTGTGGGGGGGGGGGGAGCCAAGCAAGAAAGATAAAACGAAAAATATAATAAGTCTACCGAAAAGTGTATTAACAAGAGAATAAGTTAGGATATAAAGAAAAAAGAGGAGTATATTAAAAAGAGAACTAGAGCGAGGAAATATAAAGAAAAATATCAGTCTGGCGAAAAGTGTATTAACAAAAGTATGAGATAGAAAAAAAAAAAAAAAAAAAGGAACGGGAGCGAGAAAATATAAAGAAAATATTAGTTTGGAAAAAAGTGTATTAACAAAAGTATGAGATAGAAAAAAAACAAAACAGGAAAGGGAGTGAGAAAATATAGGTAAAGAAAAATATTAGTCTGGCGAAAAGAGTATGAGATAAAAAAATACAGGAGCGAGAAAATATATGTAAAGAAAAATATCAGTCTGGAAAAAAGTGTATTAACAAAAGTATGAGGTAGGAAAAAAAAAAAAAAAAAAAGGAACGGGAGCGAGAAAATATAGGTAAAGAAAAATATAAGTCTGGCGAAAAGAGTATGAGATAAAAAAAAAACAGGAACTAAAAAATATACGTAAAGAAAAATATAAGTCTGGCGAAAAGTGTATTTAAAACGTTGTCTTTTGTAGAACAGAGAGGCCCGTGGCTGGTATTGACACTCTTACTCTTGTCTCCCCGGACGCTGGGCCAATTGGCAGCTGACACGGGGTGGTGGTGTTACTCTTCTCCCTTCCTCTCTCCTTCTCTTACACTCTGGTTTCTTTCTTCACTTTTTTTTTGTGTTTTTTTGTTTTCTCTTATTTTTTTTTTTTTTTTCTCTTATTTTTTTTTTATTTTTATTTTTTTTATACACGCGCTGCTCGTACGTACATGCTAGCGAGGACACACACACACACACACACACACACACACACACACACACACACAGGAATACGCTAGACACACATAGGATAAGATGAGAGAAAAGCGTACTGGGAAAGAGAACGTGTGAGGGAGAGGGAGAGGGAGGGTGTGTGGAAGTGAGAGTAAAGTCGGTCCTCCAAACTTTGCACGAGTGAGAGGAGGTGGAGAGGGCTGGCTGGCTGGAGGAGAGCCCGTCACTTGGCTGTCACTTGGCTCCAGCACCTTTCTTCCTTCCTTACTTCCAACTCCTTCCTCCTTTCCTTGGTCTCGATTTCCCCCTTTACTTTAGCTCACAGTCTTATGGATCCTTTTCTTTCACCAGCTCCAACCCTTTCTCTGTCCCTGGCCGTCTCTACAGTACTAAGACACTTCTACTCCTTCTAATCCATCCTCTGGTCACTTCATACCATCTTACACTCTCTTCGGCCTGTCCTCCTCCACTCTTTGCAATCCTTTCTCCCCTCCCTCCAGCCCTTCTTCCCCTCTCTCTAGTTCTTTCTCCACTCCCTCCAGCCCTTCTTCCCCTCTCTCTAGTCCTTCCTCCACTCCCTCCAGCCCTTCTTCCCCTCTCTCTATTCCTCCCTTCCCTCCCTCCAGCCCGTCTTCCCCTTTCTTTAGTCCTTTCTCCCCTCCCTCCAGCCCTTCTTCCTTTCTCTCTAGTCCTTTCTCCCCTCCCTCCAGCCCTTCTTCCCCTTTCTCCACTCTGTACTGTCCTTCCTCCATTCTCTCCACAGCGCCTCCTCTATACCTTCCAGCGCCACCTCTATTCCCTCCACCCACCCTTCTCCACTCCTACTCCCACCACCAGCCCCTCCACTTCGAACATGTTAATTTTATGAAGGCTGTCACGAGCACGTGTGATTCTGCCCTGTTGAGAATGGCTGTTTAACTTAGTGAGAGACAAGCTGGAGCCTCAGTTTTCTTGCCACAACTTCAGCTTCTCAGGGTACGGCGGCCACACAAGTTTTTTTTTTCGGCTACGGGTCTGAGGTAAAGACTGGGGTTAGGAGGAAGAATCAGGGTGAGACAGGATCAGTGTGTGTGTGTGTGTGTGTGTGTGTGTGTGTGTGTGTGTGTGTGTGTGTGGTTGACTCTCACTTACAATGTCTATACAGTTGTGTATATAAAATCGTCTTTCAACCCATGAACTCCACAAACAGGCCATGTGATTAAAAGTACCTCTGGTGATAAAGGACATGACTGAAATCTGACCATACTAACTTGTGGTGGCATTGAGCGATTTGGTGGTAGGTGTTTTGGCCACATGAGAAAAAAGACACGGACCTGCCAATCTAATACGTGAAGTAGATCGATGAATTCATGTCTGTCAGAGAAGGATTTGATTAGAATTTATTTACCAACTGCATGTGTCATCACCTAACACTAATTTGAAAGATAAAAGGATGGAGACACATGCAGGTAAAGAAATAATATTATGAGTACATAAATTCAGTTGGCATTGAAGGAAACTGTTTCGATGTAAAACATAATAACCTCATCTGGATTCGAAGCTGGTACTTTGAGAATCAGGAAATGTTTTGTGGTGCAGTGATAAAGTCTGAGATTTCTGCTCTTAGGACACCAAGGACCCGAATCTTGATAAGGTTAATGTGATAATTATGTGCAGATAATCATGACGAGTAGGCTGATCAAAGGATTGGGGTGGTGAGGTAATTTCCACCAACATAATAATATTTCCTCTGCAGTCCCAGGTGATTGGTTGTTGTCAGATCAGGTGTACAGTCACAACCAATAGTCCTGTAACTGCAAGTACTGCAGTCTACGGCTGACATAGTCTCGAAAAATGGTGAGAATCTATATCGGTTGGTTTCTGTAAATTGGGTGATCAAGCATATTAGAAATGCATGTATGTATGAATGTATATATGTATGTATGAATGTAAGTATGCATGTATGTATGTATGTATGTATGAATGTATATATGTATGTATGAATGTATATATGTATGTATGAACGTATATATGTATGATGTATGAACGTATATATGTATGATGTATGAACGTATATATGTATGTATGAACGTATATATATATATGTATGAATGTATATATGTATGTATGAATGTATTATATGTATGTATGAATGTAAAACTGTTTCTCCTTCACGCACGCATCCATGTTTAAAGCTGGAGTTATAAGCATGTGCATGATTAAAAAATTACAGAACCAGAGAAGGCTGGCTGGCTGTCACCTCTATAATATTCACGCTTGGGGTCCGAGAAGAAGGAAGGTCATAATTAACCAGATCACCACTACACACAAACACACACACACACACACATACACACACACACACATACACACACACACACACACATACACACACACACACACACACACACACACACACACACACACACATACACACACACACCACACACACATACACTCACACACACACACACACACACACACACACACACGAGTCTTGCCAGGTTATCATGATGCGACCTACACAAGACGATTTGACTCACCGAGGGGGATCTCTTCATTGGGTTATATACGTGTTTTGTGTTTATGTTGTGTCAGGGGACTATTCACACTGGTTTAAACGCTCAGTCTGTGTTGTGAATCCATTAATAGTAAAGAGAACCGAACCAATTACCTTGAGAACTGCAAAAATCGAAGAAGAGGATAAGTCGACGCGTCATAAAAAAAAAAAAAAAAAAAAAAAATCGTTCTTTGGGCCGTATGTAAAAAAGATATTGGTGGTGTTGGCAATGGCTTGGTTCTGATACGATCGATGGCTCTGTAGTTTGTCTAGGGAGTCATCGTATCGGTACCACACCATCAATGTTCTTGCATACGGCCCTTTGTTTATTCCGGCTGCTAATCTATATGGAATAACCTATATATCGCATACTGTATTCCCCCCCCCCTATACCCACAACCTTTATATCTTCACTGTATGTTTCTGTATCGACATTATTTGGAAATGGACTAGAGTATTATCATTTCTTCATATTTTCTTCAGGTACAGCCACGAGGGGTTGACCTTTTTGCCTCTTCAGTTCCCTCACCCTTAAATAATAATGAATTGTCCTCCTGGTAATGTCTTAATTCACTTCATCTTTGGGGTATATCATCTTTCCATCACATATCAGAGCCCCCCCCCTACTCTCTCTCTCTCTCTCTCTCTCTCTCTCTCTCTCTCTCTCTCTCTCTCTCTCTCTCTCTCTCTCTCTCTCTCTCTCTCTCTCTCTCTCTCTCTCTCTCTCTCTCTCTCTCTCTCTCTCTCTCTCTCTCTCTCTCTCTCTCTCTCTCTCTCTCTCTCTCTCTCTCTCTCTCTCTCTCTCTCCCCCCCCCTCCGTTCCGCCCCCCCCCCTCGTCCCCCCACCCCCTGCATCACCGCCAGCTCCTCCACTAATACCAATCGTCGCATTATACCTTCCAAGTCATTTCCTTCCACTCCATCCATCCATCCATGCACCTCCATCTCTCTGTTCTCTCCACCTGCCACATTGATCCCATCCACTCCCTTTCACAAGCACACTGTCTTTAAGCACTCCACCTCTTCGACTATTATTTCGGAAATCTACCATCACAATCACCATCACCACCACAACAACAATATTATTAATAGTGTTTCACTCATTGCCATTACCAACACAATAGAAATTCATTATACTACCATTACCACTACTACTACTACTATCATCACCACTATCACCAACAACAACAACAACAACAACAACAACAACCCTTAAGTCATCACCATTACCACCACAGCAGATCCAATATTACTACCATTACCCTCCTTCACCAACTACCACAACCACCACCATCACAACAACAACAACAACAACCCTTCAGTTATCACCATTACCACCATAGCAGAAATCCGCTTTAACTACCATTCCCACTACTACAGCTACTACCACCACCATCTACACCATCTCCTGCACCAGAAGGAGGGTTTCAGAGGTTTTCCTTAGGACGCTCTCTGTGAATCTTGAATAAAATGTAACTGAAGGTTGAGGAAGAAGTCATCACAACTGAGACATAAGGAAAAATAACTTGTGAAATTACTATTCTACCTTCATCCAATTTTTTAATCGGTATATTGAGAGCAGGGATCACACCCGCTGTAAGACAAGGTGTACTTTTTTTTATTGCAGTATATCTGTACCTTGCCTATCATAAATAAACTCGTGATCTTCCCACAATAAGTGAGTTGTATTCTTCGCCACCGATTGGAAGCGGGGAAGAAATATATGAGGAATCGTATTTTGCCTTCTGATGACTACCATTGGGTGGGACTAAGGAGGAGGAGGGGCGGAGTTATGCTGCCGGAGTCAGGAGTCAACCGCGACCCAGGTGAGTGACTCGGCTTTCATGGCACAACCAAGGCGTAAACACAGCGCGCCGAGACTTACGACAACCCCAGGCCCTGTCATTACCCCAGGCAGCTGGTCCGAGCCAATCACAGAGCCGCACCAAACCTCCAGTCCAGGATACTGACGCTTTAGATGGAAGATCTCGCCAGATTTATGGTTCAATGGCCGTCGCAACATTAAAGTCAAAAGTGATGACTTTTCTAGCAGGTTAAATGCCAATTCATTCACATACCTCGATACTTCATTACCACAAGTTACTTTTATCCCATTGCTCTGCTCTCTATCAGTCTGCATTATACGTTTTTGTGAACAGAAATATTGATCAGTGAAGACACTTTTGTGTGAAATTTGACGAGATATGTATCTCTGGATAAAATAATAGTGATGCTCGTTTAGAGAGAGGTAAGGTTGGCAGCAAAAGTTCTCACCACATCCTGTCTGTAAAAGAATAAAGACATTATTGATCGTGTAAAAATATAAATGGATGCACAGATTTATCAGGTAAAACCCAGTTAACGCACATTACCATATCAACACGTCTACTTTACCAGATATTATACAAACGGTCTAGTGAAACGGAGCTTTTGCCGTCAACTGTACATCCTGTGTTTGTTTAGCATCTCGTAAATTCATGGGTTGAGTCGCTCTTCTGTATGTCTGAGAAGAAGCTCCGGCAGGTCTCAAAGGCAGGCGTATCATCTAAACAATCTCAAAGCACCAGTTGAAAGTCGAAGTAGATTATCACAGCAGGAACTTCACTCTTACAAATCACACCTTTTGGGTCGTTTGCCTTAAAGAGAGAGAGAGAGAGAGAGAGAGAGAGAGAGAGAGAGAGAGAGAGTGTTAAGGAGGGAAGTAAAGTGCTGGTAAATCTGGAGCGACTGATTCTTCCAATTTTATCCAAGCAACAGGCCACCATTATTTGTGTTAATCTGGTCCTGTTTCCTAGCATATTTTGGAGGAAGCAAGACTCTCTAATGAACCCAAAGTATACTATCCCCTTATTAACCCTGGCGCAATCAACACTCATAAATTTCACTCGTGTCAGTAACCCCTATTGTATCGAAGCTAGAGGTCTGTCTGTCTGTCTGTCTGTCTCTTTCTTCGTAGGATGCTATGTATAGATATTTGCAAAGTTTTTAATAAAGGTGAGATTTGTGATTGGCAGTAAAATTATTAATCTTTAGGAGAGATCTAACTTCAGGATTATTATTATTATTATTATTATTATTATTATGTGTGATATTATTAGTATTGTTGTTGTTGTTATTGTTATTATTATTATTGTTATTATTATTATCGTTATTATTATTATTATCATCGTTATTATTATTATCATTATTATTATTATTATTATTAGTAGTAGTAGTAGTAGTAGTAGTAGTAGTAGTAGTAGTAGTAGTAGTAGTAGTAGTAGTAGTAGTAGTAGTAGTATATATTTGTTATATACAATATATATAATTAATGGTCGAGGCAATGATGGTGAAAAATAGATCCATCTGTCCATAGACTTTGTCGGTACATTTTTGCCAAGTTAAAATAAATTGGAATATAGCATATGACCCAATAACAAAACACTTCTCACAACAACATACTAAACCTTATTTTCACATCCTCATAATTTTGTGTTCATACAATGTTTTATGTTATTACAGCGTAGCCCTAATTTGGAGAGAGCCTTAGAAAGAATTGGTTACACTGTATATATGTGTTTTAGGGGTCGTGGGGGAACTTGGTGAGTCTCGAGGTGATTTATAGTGTATAACGACCGGGAACCGTGTGATTGATGCCAAAGTGCAACCACACACAAATAGCTCCCTCATGTAGTAATTCGTAGCACCACCAGCAGCACCAACAGCCTGGCTCGTGCTGATTCGAACTTGCTATACACTGGGTACCTGAACTCCATCTGACACTACAAGCAACGCCTTGCATACAGAATTGGCTCTCAAGTAATATGAGTAATTATTCACAGTAACCTGGTGAGGATTCTTGTAACCTGTTTAAAGTGAGTACATGAATTATATCCAACAACAAAGCATCTCTCAGCATTTATTCCTTATCTTTCTCAATATAGAAAATAAATACTATAGATGAGGTTCCTGTGCGATGATGATATTGGTACCTGTTCAAAGTACTAAGATAATAGTACCGTTTTAACAGAACCGTTTAATAGAACCCTTTAAATAGTATACAATAGGTTTATCTTAGTGATGGAAGCACGAGTATGATGGGTCCTGCTTTTCTGAGTAATTAGATCTTGTTTGTGTTCAGTAATGATAATTCTGCAACTTATGTACTCAGAATGATGAATAAACTCCATGACTACTTGAACTTACTCTCATAATTTTCACTACCAATAACACCTGACGATTTTACGCATCACAGGGAGGTCACACACAGTCAATATTATAATTAATGAATATATTATGTATCCAGTAAGTGTAAATACGTATCAACTGAGAACCAGACACATATAGTACAAAATTCCTGTGTAATATTTCAGTTCCTTAATATGCGTACGTGCTGCTGCCCTTCTATCCTGCCAGCCTCAAGGGACTCGCATGTTAAATGTTCTGCTCAAGCCAATTAATACGTCCAGATGTAATTACGACTCCCAGGCTCAGTTGCGGGTCAGTTGTAATTACCAGCAGTGTGAAGCAGACGCCCAGGCCGACCCTCCCTCCCTCCCTCCTTCTCTACCTCCCTCCCTCCCTCGCCTTTCCCTGTCTAACTCAACCCCCCCCCCCTTCCCCGACCCTTTCCTTTTTTTCACTACACATTTTCCTTGGCACTGCCTTGCCCTGCCCTGTCCTCCCCTTCCCTTTCCTAGTCTTCCCTTTCCTACTCTTCCCTTCCCTCTCCTACTCTTCCCTTCCCTTTCCTACTCTTCCCTTCCCTTTCCTACTCTTCCCTTCCCTTCCCTTCCCTTCCCTTCCCTTCCCTTCCCTGCCCTTCCCTGCCCTGCCCTACCTTGCCCAGCCCTGCCCTGCCCTGCTCTTTCCGACTTCAGTCATCACAATTAATCAATTAAGCCGTGTCCAACCTACATGCAGGTGTAAGGGGACTTGAGGAGAGCAGGGAGAGCCACAACCCCTCTTCACGTTAGCTTGTGTGTGTGTGTGTGTGTAGGCGGGTGTGTAGGCGGGTGTGTGTGTGTGTGTAGGCGTGTGTGTGTGTGTGTGTGTGTGTGTGTGTGTGTGTGTGTGTGTCAGGAGAACTATCTGACTGACCCGTGTAGCAGGCCAGATTGACTAGTTTTACAGTAATCACACACACACACACACACACACACCGATTACGTATGCAAATGAAGTGATCTGAGCGATAACACAAGGTCAGTGCATTGGGTTTATTGAGCCTTGTTTACGTTTCACACATTTACGTAAGGTCTTCATCACAGGTAATATTTATGTTGTATACGAGTGATATATTAGTGCATTTGTCGCGGCTTCTAGCCGCTTAAATTGTATTTATTGGTTTGTGAAACCAGTACAGCTGGTTGCTATAGAATAGGCCCCTTCACAAGCCCAGGCCCCGTGTAGGCATAATCTGGGTTGGAAGGGTCAATTCCGTGACGTTCATCAGAAGTAAATAAAAATTCAAATCTGGCGCTGTACTGATAGTGGAGCCACCTGGAGGTGGTGAGGTGAGGTATTAAGCCCCTCCTCCGCTGAATACCGCTCGTCCACTCCAATGAGAAAGAAGTGAGTGTCTGCCGCATCGGGAGGTGGGTGGGACAGTAGAAGCTGTACTGGTTTCACAAACCAATAAATACAATTTAAGCGGCTAGAAGCCGCGACAAATGCACTATTATTGGTATAGTGAAACCAGTACAGCTGGTTGCTAAGCATGCGATGCGGTAGGTGGGAGGTGAGGTGGAGGCAATCACGTGCTAGTTAAGAGTGGTTGAGAGCGGAGGGCAGGAAAGGTAACCGAGCCCGGTGAGGCAGCAGCTAACGCCCCTCCCGACACTGGCTAGGTGAAACGCCGTGGTGGGGGAGAAGTAGCGTATACCATAAAACCGTAGACCATTCTGTTATAGACCAGAATTGTTACACATAAAGTCTTTATAGTTAGACTCGAGGGTTCGGGTCTAGGAGAGGAGGGGGGAGGTTCCCATGGATACTCCCCCCCCCCCTTTTCCTCCCCCCCCCATTCCCCCCCCCCCCCCTTATTCAAGTCTTCTGAGTTAGGGCTATGGCCCTCGCTCAGGTAATGTAATCCCGAGGGGATGAAGGAGGACACTAGGATCCAGATATCCTGTGTAATAATATCTCCTGTCACTCATCTTAGTTAATAATTGTTTGGAAAATGAATACACAAGAATTCCGTAACAATGTAATTTATTATATATTCTCTTTCACCATATGTACACGTGAAGAATGGGGATGAGTATGAAGCTGTACAAGATGTGGATGAGGTCTGGGATGATGTGACGGGACTTAAATCACCCGACCTTTTCTCTTCGGGCGGCCCCTCCCCCCCATGTGTCTCCCGCGGGGACCCTGGGGAATAGGAGGTGGAGTACCCATAGCCACACAGGGGGTAGGGGAGAGCGAGTGGAACAGGTACCTCGTCCTGAAGGAAGAAGTGGACGCCCAGCCCCCTAAATCCCTGACCCTCTCCACCGAGTGAGTCCTGAGGAAGGCGAGGGAGGCGGCCACGCCCCTAACGCTGTGAGCCCTCGGGGCGTGTCCGGGATCCCCGTTCTCTATCACTCGGCAGAGAAGGCGAGCGATTGACCTAGGGAAGAGAGGGTTACCGGACCTAGAGTTGTAGAAGAGGTGGTCCGGAGAAGCCCCTCTCGTCGCCTCCACGTATGCAACAAAGGCGTGGACTGGGCAGAGGGGGTGGAAATTTCCATCCCTCAGGAACGAGGGTACTGCGAGAGGGCCAATTCTGTCGTCAGCCTGCTCGTTCTTAGCTAGAAAAGCAGGGGAGGGGGAAATGGTTAAGGAAGTAAGGTTAGGGGTTACTGAAGAAAAGGCTGTGTGACGGGTCAGGGCTGCCAACTGAGAAGCCCTGTAACCTGTAGCTAAGGCGAGCAGGAAGAGAGCTTTCTGGAGGAGGTGACAAACCTCCAGAGGGACCCCCTCGAAGGTCAGGTAGGAAAGGACACGATGAAGGGACCAGGAGGGTGCCTGGGCCCGGTGAGGTGCGGTCCCCGCCCGAATCCCCATCCTCAGGAGAGAGAGAGGCCTCTCCGAAACCTTAATGTTAAAACCCAGGAGGAGGGGATCAGACAGGGCTGCGTGATGCGCAAGCACCGTCGCCGGGGCCCTGTTGGTGGAATCGGCGAGCCACGTGAGGAATTCCAGGACTGTGTCCTCCGAGATGACCCTGGAGGGGTGTCTTCGCAAGAAGTCCTGGAATCTTTTCCAGCACGATTCGTATTGTCGCACCGAAGACTGACGATGAGCCCTCAACATCTTGTCCACTGTCTCCTTAGTGAACCTTTTGCTGAGGACTCCCCGTAGAAACTCCAAGCGTGTAGTTTCAGTGACGCTTGGAGTGGTGCAGACAGGGTGCTGGAGAGGCACGCCGATCCCAACTGAAGGGGATGCGGGCACCACCGGGACAACTCTCCGAACCACGGCTGTGCTGGCCAGCGGGGGGCTATGAGGAGAACCCTCCCCCTGAAAGTGCGCAGCTTGAGGATCGCCTTCAGGAGGACTGAAGTGGCTGGGGGTGGGAAGAGGTAGAGATGACCCCACCTGTTCCAGTCCTCCGTGAAGGCGTCCGGGCCTCCCGCCTCTGTTCTGGATGAGAAAGTCAGGAACAGAGGGAGTAGGGCCGTGGATGGGGAGGCGAATAGGTCCACCTCCGGTGTCCCGTAGCGAAGGCAGAGAGACTCGAACACAAGGGGACGCAGTTGCCACTCGACTGACGTCCCCCTGAACCTGGATAGGGCGTCCGCCCAATCGTTCTCCCGCCCTGGCACGTAGCGGGCCGAGAGGTGAATGTCCCTCTTGGCCGCTATTGCGAAAATCTGTTCTGACAGGGACAGGAGAATTTCCGACCGTACGGTGCCCTGTTTCTGTAGGCACTGCACGGCCGCAACGTTGTCCATATCGAAGCGGACGCCTATCCTGGCAAACTGAGGGTGTCTGTTGAGCCATTCCTTCGCTACCATCAACTCCCGGGCGTTGATGTGCAGTAGCCTTTCCCCTTCCTTCCATCCCCCGCACCGTTGGTGTCCCAGGCAAGACTGGTATCCCCAGCCTACGTCCGATGCGTCTGTCGCCACCGTAATCCCCGGGGGAGGGAACACCCAGGGGACCCGCTGACGCAGGGCACCGGGACGTAGCCAGGGGCGAAGGAGGCGGTGGAGAGAGGGGGACACTTGCCTGGGAAGGTCCCTGTGTGTGGGGGACAGGTGGAGGTTTACCTCCCGCGTCAGCCTCCTGTGTTTCAGTCGTCCCAGGGGCATTGCAGGGGCCGCGAAATTTAGGGACCCGAGCAATGATTCCCACTGGCGGCGAGAGAAAGTACGGGAAAAATGCGCCCGGCGGACGTGGCGGAGGGTCCGGCGGGCGTTGTCTGGAGCGAGAGAGAGGGTGGCCGAAAGAGAGTCCCACTCTATTCCTAGCCAACACAGCTTGCGAGTGGGGGTGAGAGAGGACTTGGGGATGTTCAACAGAAACCCCATTTCCTCTAGCACTCCCCTCGCTACCCGGACGTTGTTTGCTACCTGCTCCTTGGAAGGGGCGTGAAGCAACCAATCGTCCAGGTACATGAGAGTGGGGACACCCGCCTCTGCCAGACGGGATGCCACCACCCTCACGAGTTTTGTGAAGACTCGCGGAGCTAGAGAAAGACCGAAAGGGAGCCTGGTAAACTGGAACGTCTCGGTCCCCACCTGGAAGGCCAGAAAGCGGCGAAACCTGGGGTGGATCGGGACGTGCCAGTAAGCATCCTTGAGATCCAGGGATGCTAACCAGTCTCCCTTCCTCAGAACTGTGCGGACCTGAGCAACCGAAACCATCCTGAAATGTAATGTTTTCACGAATTTGTTTAGCTTGCTCAGGTCCATCACCAATCTCGTTTTTCCCTGATCCTTTTTGGGGACCGTGAATAAACGAGAAAGAAAGACCCTTCCCGTCGCCCGCTCCACTACCCCTTTTTCCCGCATTTCCCGCACATGCGGGACGACCGAAAGTGACACTTTGGTTGAGGCAGGAGGTAGACGTAGTGGCTGTAACGGGAGAAGACAGGTGTCAGTGAGAGTACCGTTAATCCTAATCCCCCGGGGCCCGAGGGACCCGGGGTGGTTGGGGGGAGAATGACAGGAGAGGCAGAGATTTTGACCGCAAGGGAAAATCTGATTTTGACCTAACGGTAGCCCAAGGACGGGATTAGGCATAATTCATATGTCAGACAGTAAGGATGACAGTTACTCACCGGAACAGTAATCCAGGGCCATGACAGGCCCTGGCGAATTATCCTTGCTGCCCAGCCGTGGGTGGGCCAGGCTGCTGACCACCCTGTGAGGCAGCCCAGAGTGGGACCCTCAAGTGGCGCGGTCCTTCTGGGAGGGGTGGTTGAAGGATGACTTGGGCTTTGCGAAGGGCTTGGAGACCTGTCCCCTTCCTCGAAAGGGCTGCTGGCCCCTCTGGGAGGGCCTGTTGTGTGCTCTCGGGGGAGTGGGATAGGAGGGCCTCGGTAGCCTGGAGGGCTGGGAGGGCCTCCGGGGCTGGTAGGCTGGTCTGGCTGGCTGTGGGGCACGTGGCCTACGGACAAACAGAATGATTAGGACCCAAAATAGACCCGAAAATCCTTTCATTTCACCCCGTGACAACTCGGGTAAGACGAACACGAGAGGTACTTACTTGGAGGTGGAAGGCTTTGGTAAATTAATTACCGTTGGGAGGGAGGCGAAGATCGTGTCTGTCGCCGGTTGGTCAAAGAGGGCGGGGGACAAGGGGACAGCTCGTACCACTCCCCTCTGTGCCATTTCTGGCGCAGATTTAGCTGCCGCTTGGCGGGTTGCCAGTCTCGCCTCGGCGAACGCCTTCGCCTCCTCCCGCATGAAGTGGGTAGCCATTGCCGCCACGCCCTCCATCACGGTGGCCATGGAAGAGAGGGTGTCACTGTAAGGGGTAAACAAAGAAAGAACCGAGCGAACCCGGGGATAAGTACCCGGGAGTAACAGGGAGACCCTTTACCCAGCATCCCTACAAACATGATACACGAGAAAGGTACTCACGCTAGCTGTACACCCGACATCTCGTGGTAGGAGTTTGTTAGGGCGTTGAGGCAGTCCCTAATCAAAGAGGCGGCTGCTCCCGTGGAGATGGTGTGGGCCAGCTCCAGACGGGTAGCAGACTCCGCCTGCCTCAATTTACCATCGGGCTCCTTCAGCTGATAGGGGACCGGGGGCTCCTTCTCCGTCTTCCACAGGCACTCCCTCAAGCCCGGGGGAGCCCGGGAATGAGGGAGGATGACGGGGAAAGACGGAGGAGGGGGCTTCCTGGGCGCGTTGTTCCTCTGGTGGTCCAGGGACTTAAGGAGAAGGGCTGGAATATCCAGGTCCCCTTCACTCTTATCCCCCGGGAAGTACGCGTCCGGGGAAAGGAGGAGAGCCGTGTTACCGTGTGAGCGGTCAATCCTCCAAGCCCCGGACAAGTGTAGCTGGCTGTACTCCACCAGGAAACCCATCGCGTCCAGGGTAGCCGCAGAGGACACCCTAGCTGAAGTGGGTAAGGGCGCTGAGATAGGACGGACCTTGTAGAAGGGAATAGCCTCGCCCTTCTCATCCGCCCCCCACTTCACCACGACGTCATCCCTCCGGATCCACACGTCTGGTTGAGCTGTGTCCGGAGACCAGGCCACCAGTCTGCCCTCCTCCGAAGAGTGGGTCCAAGCAGGAGGAAGGAGAGACCAAGAGTAGGGAAGGTATCCGTCTCCTGAAGGAGGGGGTGACGGGGACGGAGGTGCGGAGGTAACCAACTCCTCAGCTACGTCCCCCGACGGAGACTCGAGCCCTGGGGAAACGGGAGGCACGAAAAGGACTCCCACATCCCCGGGAGGACTCGAGCCCTCGACGGGAGCAGCAGCGGGAGGCGGGGGAACAGGAGCGGGTTCCGTAGCGACAGCCTGAGGTTGCGCGACGGAAGCCCCAGGAAAAGCGTGAGGAATAAGGGTGTGGAAGATCTTAACTATCTTCCTCGACGAGGGGCTGTCCCCCCCCCGCTTACCCCTGCGGGAATTGCGGGCGGGCGAAGGAGAGCTCCCCGACGACGAAGAAGAGGAAGAGGACGACGAAGACGAGGAGGAAGGAGAACGGCGACGAGCACGGGACTTCCTGGAGTGGCGGGACCTTTTAGCCGAACGCTTGCGTCCTCTAGAGAGGCCTGAGGAGCCAGCTCTAGCAGGAGGCGAAGCTGGGGGTTCCCTGCTGGGCCCTTGTACCGGTGAGGCAGTCGGGGGAACCAGCGCGACAGACTCGCTCGCTTCCCGGGGGGATAAGCCCCGAGAAGGAGTCGTAGTACCGTCTAGGGAAGCAGGCTCAATCTCTCGGGCCTCAGGAGGTTCTAGCCCCTGAGACTCCGAGAGACAGGAAGAAGGGTAACGGGTCCTGAATAAACCCAGGTCCGCTCCCAAAATCGGGTCCACCCACGCCAAAGAAGAACCGTCTCGTTTGTGGGCCATTCTCCTAGCCCTCGTCCACGCCATACGAAGAGAAGCAAGGGCAGGGAGTTTGGAGCGGGCAGAAGGGGAGGTAACCCGACACAACTCAGCCCAGGGGCGGCACACACCACACGCCAAAGGGTCGTAACCCAAGGGAGTGAAGCAGGGTGCGTGAGGAGAACAGTGCAGGTGTCCGTCAGGCGAGACCCGCACGGTACATCCTGAGGCAGCACAAAGGGCACGAGTAGGCTGGGGGAGAAAAGAATACACAAACATGGGTTAACACGTGCAAACACTGGAACACAAACCCATCCTCCCCGAAGGAAAGAAGCGCGGGACACGCCCGCTGAACCTGGGGACCAGAACACAATCCCCCACACTCGCGCAGCCGCCCAGGGAAAAAAACCCCGTAAAACCATAATCGTCCGCCACATGGAGCGGGTAAAAAAGGGGGCCCCCCCGGACCGATGAACCAGAAGGAGGGGTAGGAGGGGACCCGATAGCCTGAGAAGAAACACTCCAGGCTGAAATAATGGAAAACACCCCAAAATAAAATAAAAAACCCCCGCTCGGGAGAGGAAGAGAGAACCAGGGCACAATTCTCCCTCCCCCTTACCGAGAGGGGACACATAATAATCGGGGGAGGTAAGAGGAAGGTCTGCAAAGACCCCATGTGGTCACCACGTGGGGTGGGGACGTCCCACGTGGAACCCACTAACCTCGCTAAAAACCCCAGAAAACCCCGATAAAATACACATGAAGAATGTACTAGTGGCAGGAGGGACAGTGAAATAGGGGACAGACGGAGAAAAACTCCGAAACAGGGGCTGAAAAGCCCCCTTCGCTTAAGGAAAGAACTAAGTCCTAACGAAGAAAAAAACCCCATAAACACCTAAAAACCCTCCTAGCAAACACACAATATACATCTGCAAAGCAGGCCAGCCACTAGAACACAAAAGAAAAATTAGCAGGAACACGCGACACAATACCATAGCGTAGCAGCGAGGAGCGTAGATGTTGACAGGCGTGTGTTCCGCGACAGAGTGGACGAGCGGTATTCAGCGGAGGAGGGGCTTAATACCTCACCTCACCACCTCCAGGTGGCTCCACTATCAGTACAGCGCCAGATTTGAATTTTTATTTACTTCTGATGAACGTCACGGAATTGACCCTTCCAACCCAGATTATGCCTACACGGGGCCTGGGCTTGTGAAGGGGCCTATTCTATAGCAACCAGCTGTACTGGTTTCACTATACCAATAAATTGAGGTTTTGGGTGAAGGGAGACGGCCATGATCATCTGCCGTGGTGGGAGAATTTATTATTGAAAGGCTATACATAAAAGACTGATTACTCCAAACTATGCTGCAAAACTAACTGATCCCTATACTGATGAGGGAAGATGTGTTGATGTAAACTACCCAGCACACTTCTCAACTATACTGTCTTCTCCTATACTGAAGGTGGTTTGTTTCATGGCATATTATAGGCTATGTAGGGAAGTCAGTAGCCTCTCCATATCTTATTAGTAACCCACCACAAACGAACGACCCCTTGGATATTCCTCGCCTATACCACCTACCCTCACATGCAGTTTGGACCGTTCTCTTTCCATTCTTTATTTATTATTCTGTTTTTGCTTTCCTTCCATTTCCATTTATACTCTTCATTTCCTCTGACCTTCCTTTCTCTTCCTTTTTTTTTTTTTTTTTTTTTTTTTTTACGTCGTTCCTATTTCTCTCCTATTTCTCTCCTTTACTCTCGTGTTGCTTTCTCTCCCATACACTTGGACTGCCTTCCTTCCTTTCTTATTCTTTCGCTTCTTCATTCTTCGCTGCATCCTTCGATTTCTCTAACTTCTATTTCTAATCTTGAGGGACCCTGATTCTTCTAGTCGTTCCCATCCTCTCATCCTTCTTCTTCCCCCATCCTCTCATCCTCCTTTTTGCCCCATTCCTATCTCATTCATATTTCCCGGTCCTCCTCCTCCTCCCTTCTATTTCCCCCTTGGCCTCCCTCTCTCCCACCTCCATTTCCCCCAAGCCTATCCCTTCGCCACCTCGCATTTCCCCCCACCTCCATTTCCCCCCTGGCCTTCATTTCCCCCCTGGCCTCCCTTTCCCTCCTGTCGTCACCTCAAGTCAACCACTGACGGCATATTTGCATTCGAACATCTTGGCTGACACGGCCTGCCATAATGACTCCTTTAATTTTGACTTAACTTAAAGAGAAGGAGATGAAGTAAGAAGGGCTGGAGGATGAAAAAAAAAAAAAAAAAAAAGATGAAGGAGTTGGAGGATGAAGTATAGGAGATGGAGGATGAAGTAAGAGGAAATGGAGGATGAAGTATAGGAGATGGAGGATGAACTAAGAGGAAATGGAGATGTAAGAGACAAAGTTGAATGAGATGGAGGATGAAGTAACAGATATGAAGGAGGAAGAATTGGTGGAGGAGGAGATAGGAAATGAAAGAGGAGTTGGAGAAGGTAGAAAATGAAAGAGGAGGAGGAGAAGATAGAATATGAAGGAGAAGGAGGAGGAGGAGAAGAAGATAGAAAATGAAGGAGGAGGAGGAGGAGGCGGCCCCGACCCGACTTAAATTTGAGTTTGAAGGGGGGAGAGGTAAAATTTGAAAATAAAGGGGGGGGGGAGAGGAGGCAGCGAGTGGGTGAATACTAATAAGATAAGGAAGCGGGAGTTTTACATAATGTGTGATTGATGTAATTTAAATTGTAATTACGAAGCGATTTGGTGTTGAGTTAAGACTGCTGGTGTTGGACCGTCTCCCTGACACACGTCACTTGGATTTCAGGCTTCAGTGGAGACGCTGGTGGATGGTGTGTGTAGGTGGAGGAGTTGTGGGTGGGTGGTGTGGTGGAGGGTGGTGTGGAGGATGGTGTGGTGGAGGGGTTGTGGGTGGGTGGTGGGTGGTGTGTGTAGGTGGAGGGGTTGTGGGTGGGTGGTGTAGTGGGTGTAGTAAATGATGTATTGGGTGAAATCATTGGTGGTATTTTCAGAGGATGATATGTATATGGAAGTGGAGATGTGGGTGTGATGGGTGTTGTGGGGGAGGCGGGGGTGCTGTTAGGCGGTTGGGCAGTTGTGAAGGGGGGGAGGAATCTCGAGGTATATGGAATATTTGCTCACCCTGTACAAAATTTAGATAAAAATATGAAGATAATATAAAGAAAATGTACAGAGAATATAATTATATAAAAAGAAAACATTGAAAATGTATCATATATAAACTTGCAGCCTAGTGCAAAGCTGGCTCTGAATTATCCATCTTGGTTCTTTGATATAGGCTACACACGATTAATGTAAAACTATCGATTACACGAAGTTCAATAATATTCTAAAGAAGGATGTAGCTCGAATTGTCCGGGTTGATTTCCACTAGCAGTCGTCAGAGGCAATTGTGGGAGAAATTATGGTAATGTTAGTAGTGATGGCAGTGGTGGTGGTAATTGTAGTAGGCTAGTGGTGGCAGTGGTGGTGGTAATTGTAGTAGGCTAATGGTGGCAGTGGTGGTGGTAATTGTAGTAGGCTAGTGGTGGCAGTGGTGGTGGTAATTGTAGTAGGCTAATGGTGGCAGTGGTGGTGGTAATTGTAGTAGGCTAGTGGTGGCAGTGGTGGTGGTAATTGTAGTAGGCTAATGGTGGCAGTGGTGGTGGTAATTGTAGTGATGTAGGCAGTGGTGGCGGTAATTGTTTAGGAAATTGTGGTAATGGTGGTGGTGGTGGTGGTGATGATTTTTGACAATGGTAGTACAAGCAGCAGGGGTGATGGTAATGGCGGCACGTGTTTTATGAAACGTTTTAAATTCCATCCATGAGCGGGGCGATATCCCAGTTGACGGATGGACGGGGGACTCGATCCCTCACACCCAGAATCAAATCCCATGCTGAACTGAAGACGGGCTGGGTAATGGGGAGGGAAGGAAGGGAAGGGAGGTGCAGTAAGCCTCAATTATTGACTCGTGGAGGATGAGAGTGCAGGAGTTCCCCAACTATTGGCCACGCTGCTCACAACTGCTCTTCCTCCTGCATATTTTCTTCCCTGAGGAGCAAACGAGGTCCAGCTGGCGACCGTGGTGAGGATGGCACGTAGGAGCTCCTCCGAGGGACCCGATGAGCATGAAGGAGGTGAAAATACCCGGCTATTAACCCAACACTCGAGTACCGGTATCCATTTTCTACCGTTCTTAGGTAACCCGGTACTCGTGGGATAGTACTATACTAAATGCCCTTTCTAAAATTTAGTATATTATCTTTGTGTAAGGTGTGTTTGGGGGAATAGCTGTTGTTCCAGAAAAGCTGCATATCTTTAACTAATGGATTGCTTCATCGACAATTACTGTACTTTAAAGTGCTTAGATCAGATCAGTTTCCCTTCAAAACAACACCCTTCATCCCATAACTTGACTTCATGCCATTCATATTTGCAGTTGGTGTTTTTATTGCTCTCTTGATATTGCTGTATGTTCTTCCTACTTCTATACCTTTGGCTGGAGAGACTTAGTATACTTCTCTACCAGGAAGAAAATAGGATGTGACGGCTTCATCAGTGAAGTATATAAGATGTCCATAACGTGTGCTCACCTTGGCATCGATTACAACAGCTCGCACAAACCCTCACAAAACGCAACACTAAAACGCAACTAAATACCAATTTTATTATTTTGCTGCATTCGTTGTTGGCGAGACTTCCTGGCTGGGATGACCTGTAATTACACCTGCCCGACCCCAATTACCAATAATATATAACCGATGCAGGTGATAATTACCTTCAGTGATAATAATCTGGGCCATACCAGGTGCATGATACTGCTAAGCCTCTGTGACCAAGAGATAATTTACCGTAACATTAGGGGAAAACTCGAGGACATATTCCTTGGTCATACCTCCTTGTGGAATGAATCGACTCACTGATGTCAATTATTATGTTCATATACCGGAAGGCATTTGTTATTTAATGTAATTTTGAGCAGTTACGTAAAACAAAGTATATATACACACAGTCTTTTTGGAGTCATCAATACAATATTTATATATATATATTTCTAAAAACCATGAGGATGTATGCAAGGAGGGTGAGATG
>JAWQEG010002682.1:40000-42500 GCA_033782935.1 Petrolisthes cinctipes
TGGGATCTGGGAATGATGGGGGGGAAGTGTGAAGGGTCGCGGAGGGTCGGACTGATCGGGGGCGGGGTGGGGATCCGGGTGTATTAGGGGTCGGCGGGGCGGGGAGGGTATCTGTGTGTTAAAAGGGCGGTGTGTGGAGGGGTGAGGTGAAATTGGGTGTGATTGGGCGGGGTGTGACGGGTCGCGGCGGGTCAGGTCGGGTTGGGCCTAGGCGGGTGCAGTGCGGGGCGGGGCGGGGTGAGGCGGGGCGGGAGTAAGACGGCCCCCTGAGCAACACGAGCGCGTCAACAAGTCGGCAAGGAGCGCCTCCATTCACCTGGCGGCCACGGGAGCTGTGCAGTAGTTGCTGATATCCTGCCCACTGTCAGCCAATCAAAATGCTGGGGCCGACCGTCAACCCAATATTAAGGATATTAGCTTCGGTAATTGTCAGTCAATCAAGAAGGTTCGAATGCTTTATTCATCTACATTACCATGATTATGTTATGTTGTATATTTTGCTTTAACAAGATGTAGAATTATTTGCATGTTATCATTTACTATGTATATCCTTGTGGAAATAATATCCGTAAATTGAATGGCGAAAGATAAAGTCTGGAAGCACACACCCAAGCCGAGGCCAGAGCGAGCAACGGGACGCAGTTGAATCTGATGAATGACCTCCACCCGCCATCTTGCTTGACAGAGACTTGTTTTATGCCGGGATTCGTAAAATGATCTCTCCTGGAGTTCCTTCCGACCGACTCCAAAAAGAAATGCTTCTCCCAATATATAATTTACTAACAACGTTATGGTAAAGTTCCCATAAACTTCATTATTAGAGGTGTACCGTGGACAGCTGAATTTCCGGTCGTGGTTGTGAGAAGATTGTTGTGTGCGGCCTGTATTGAGTCAAACCTGTGCTGTCCGTCCACACCATAATGTGTTACTTAACCAGATGCTTGGCTGTCCAGATGTCCGATGCTTCCTGAAGAGCGTGTCCATACATACGTCAGCCGGGTAAACACAGGGGACGGCACAGTGTCCAGATTAGAATATTATGTGATAATTCTTAGTCGATCGTTACTTGCGGTGGCGGGGCGGTGACGGAGGTAGTGGTGGTGGTGGTGGTGGTGGGGGTAGCGGAGACAGTGGGTTATGTGCTTGTGGTGGTGGTGGAGGTGGTGGTATCAAGTGGTGGTGGTGATGGTGGAGGTAGTGTGGTGGAGACGACAGGAGAGAGTGGAGGGAGCTGAGACGACGGAGTTAGTGAATTTGACATGAAGGTGTGTAGTGGAAGGTGGAGAGGAGTGGTGGCGGGAATTGCAAGATGAGTGGATGATTGGGGGAGGCAGAGTGATGGTATAGTCGTGGCAAGTGTTGTTGATGATACAATGCAGTTGATGGGTGACTGGGAGAAGCGGAATGGAGGTACACCGATACACAAGATATAAGACTGACAGCAGAAGTCATTTTGGCCTATTTTGAGGGCATATGTTATTTCAGCCAAGGAAGGATCTGTGTTACTCGCTCTACCTAATCCATAAACGAGGGCTGGATTTTCCTCTGAGCACCACCAAACTATATTTATTATTATTTATAGGAGGGAGACACTATTGACGTACAAGGTTGAACAACATAGCAATATTCAACACAGTAGGTTCTTGTTACAGATACCAACATATTTTTTATACTTGTCATTTAATACAGTCACAGTAGATCACATACTTACTCTGCTCGGTAACGAGTAGCAAAAGCATGGGAAAATATTTAAAGGTTTTCAATGAGGAAATGAATGGTATAATGAACTGGGGGGTACAAGAAGTGATTAATATTATAACATGTAAAATATATTGGTCATATAAAATATTTCAAAGGGTCATGAGTTGTGGTACAAATATTGGAGTTTTAATAAATCCTCCAAACTATTGTATGTCACGAATCAGATTATAGTGCGTTTTATCTTATTTTATTTTATTTTATTTTTTTCCGGGTGATAATGCAGTGATTTTGAATTGCGTCACATATACCGAAAAAGCCAAAAAAATAAATGAGGAAGCAGCAAAATTTTCGCCAGGTAAAAAAATAAAATAGAATAAAATAAAATAGTGAATATAGTAAGTACCTCAGTGCAGGAGCAGGATATATAGGTAAAAATTAAATAAATAAATAAATAAAATAGTGAAAATAGTAAGTACCTCAGTGTAGGAGTAGGATATAATATAGTTTGGAGTGATCAGTAGCCCTCTAAAGTGCTGACATTTGATGCCCCGTTTAAGTCTGCTTGCTTGCTTGCCTTCACACACAAACTGGCTTTACCCTCATCATGCCTCACAAACTGGTATGTATATGAGGTGTGAGCATCTTTTTTTTATCTATATATATATAAGGGATGAAGATTTACGTCATTCACAGAAGAGACTATAAATAATGTGTATGGACAGGAAAAACTACACAACACCAACATTAGTAGCAAAATTTACCTTTTAGCCAAACAAAGATTTTTCCTGACGTGCGAAAT
>JAWQEG010002682.1:45000-50000 GCA_033782935.1 Petrolisthes cinctipes
AGAAAATCACTGGCACTAAATTCAATGGATAAAAATACTGATTTTTATATGTTTATCATTAATTTTTAGGAAGCTATAAATTACTGTCTGTTAATAGTAATTTATCGACCTAAATACACTGTATTTTCCTCACTATTATTTGTTCTCTATATACTTTGGCACATTATTTTTCATTTTATTTTTACACTATTCAAAGCACTAAAAGTTTTACAAACACAAAAACACCGGCAACGTTTTCTAACAATGACTACACTTTCTAAAATAAAATAAAATAATTAAACGTTGCTCACTTTATTATGAAATGTGTTGCCGTGTCTTAAAATGCCGTGCAGGAAAAAAGTTCCATCAACCTCGGTGTAGACGTCACCAACACATAAAAGATATTAGCAATTAGCGAAACACGGGGCGGCGACGGCGGCGGCGGCGTTGTTGGCAGTGGTGGTGGCGGCGTGATGGATGCTGATATCAAAACAATCCTGAGGCGGCTGTGTCAGGGCTCATGATGTATGGTCCCTCACCTTGGCTAGGCGCCCCTCACCCTGTCCTTTCCTACCCTACCCTTTCCTGCCCTGCCCTGCCCCTCACCCTGTCCTTTCCTACCTTACCCTTTCCTGCCCTACCTTACCCTACCCTACCCTGTCTTGCCCTGCTCTGCCCTACCTTGCCCTACCTTACCTTACCTTACCCTCTCCTGCCCTTCCTTGCCCTACCCTACCCTCCTTTGCCCTACCCTACCCTCCTTTGCCCTACCCTACCCTGCCCTGCCCTGCCCTGCCCTGCCCTGCCCTGCCCTGCCCTGCTCTGCTCTGCTTTGCCCACCCCCTCACTCTGATCTGTGTAATGTCGTCTTTTTTTTTCTTTTCTTTTCCTTCGTTCTTGCACACTTTTTTCCTCCACCTTTCCCTCTTCCTTTCTCTCCAACCTTCATTTTACCCTCATCTTTCAATTTCCCTCCACCATTTTCCCTTTTCCTTGTCGTTTCTCTATATAGTTCCTGTTTTCCTGTCCTCTTCATCCCTTCCTAATCAGTAAGTATCCTCCCAATCCCTCCCCATTCTATTCCCTCCCTCCTTATCCCCCCATATGATTTCCCTCCCTTCCTATCCCTCACTTTCTTTCCCTCTCTATCCCATGTCCTTCCTCCCCATCCCTACTCCCATTTTCTTTTCCTCCCTCTCCAACCCTTCCCTTTGCTTTACCTTGCCCTCCAACCCTCCCTTTCCCAGCTCTTGTTATTTTCTCTCTGTCTTTCTCTTGCTTCCTTGCTCCTGTCTCTCCCTTTCGCACACTTCTTTCCCTCGTCACCTCTTCCCTTTGACCTTTTATCTCGCAACCTCTCTCTCTCCTCCATCATGTGCACATTTATATTCTGTCTCTCTCACTTTATATATATATATATTATATATATATATATATATATATATATATATATATATATATATATATATATATATATATATATATATATATATATATATATATATATATATATATATATATATATATATTTCAAATTGTATTTGCCATCCATGATAGATAGTCTAGATATGTCATATCAATAAATTTTGGAAATAATTAAATCAGGGAAATAGTTTAAGCTCATCGTGTATTATTTCCTTTTGATGTCAGCTTTGTAGTTGGTGTGACGGGTCCCTGGATGTTGCCACAATGTCCTGGCTTCCTCTTCCCCTTCCCTTCCTTGCTATATCCAGTCAGTCTGGTCGTGTATAGTTTTATCGGGCTGAGACCTGTCGTAGTATCCATTTATATCCAGAGCCATCAAACTCTCCGTGACGATACCTTTTGGAGCTACACCACCACCACCACCACCACGCCAGGCACTGCACTTTCCCAATCCTTTCGACTCCACTCCTCCGCCCCCGACCTCGCCCCGCCCCGCCCCGCCCAACCCAACCCCCGGCCGGCCTGGCTAAGTTACGGGGCTGGACCGGCCGCGCTTGCCGTAAATAACTGGATAATTGCCGTCACTCTCCGTCTCCCAGCCTGCCTGTCTTACCCTGCCTCATCCTCCACCATTATCATCTTACCCTTGTCTTTATTCATATTATAAGGTTATCAGGCGAGTTATTTCCTATTGATCCAACATATTTCTTGCCCTTCCCTCTCGTGGCCAGGGTCGTGGGAACTGTGAGGTCTGCCTGCCTGTCTGTCTGTCTATATCTCTTCCTCTCTATCTCTCTTCCTCTCTATCTCTCTTCCTCCACGGTACCCTCTGCCTATCCTCCTGAGTTATCCCCTTTCCCCGCCTTCCTTCTCCTGGGCTGGGTTGTCTCGTTGCCTCTGCATTACCTATCTACCTTTATCTTATACTCTCTTCTACCAACCTTCAACACCACAGACCCATCCTCCTCCATAAAGAGTCCCCGAGTCTGTGTTCCCTCTTGTTCCTTCCTTCCTTCCTCATGGATTGTTTTATTCACCTCCACCTACAACCCCAAATTGCTCGTTTTTCTGTATTGAGGAAGGGGAGGCTGGCAGGCTAGAAACCCGCTTTTTGTCCTTACCTGTGAAATTAAAAAAATATATATTAATAGAAGTCCACTTACATGTCCAGTTTCCTTTGATATGCACAGACACATTGCTTATACAATAATATACATATAAAACCAAACTCTTTTATTCCCTGTTTTAATATATTCTAAAGTGTAAGGGTTTGACACCAAGCCTCTCGTGTTCAAGGGGTTAGGGAAAATCTACAGCCTCGCGTTTTCTTCGTTTTCTTCGTTCGCCCAAACGAACTGGAGGGATACTGATTCATCCCAACTAGTGCAGGAAACAAATTACCTCAGTATGACAAGTATAGGTGATCTGTTTTGAAGCACAATTTGGAGGAACCAGTCACCTTACTTTCAATAAAACGAAAGGAGAATGTCCCCTTTGTAGACTGGAGAAAATCATACTTAAACCGAGGGATGTGGTATGTAAGAAAAGTTTGGTGGAACTTGTATGAAAAGTGAATGTCCCTTTCGTAGACTTGAGAAAATAATCATCATAACCTTTGTAGGATGTCGTACGTAAACCCCTCGTAACTGTACACACACATGTTGTTCCCAGGACCTCAAAGTAGTAGCGGGGGGCAAATTACTATCCTACACCGTGCACTACAAGAACTTCCTGCCATTCCATCATTCCGAAAATCAGATGCATTTGATAGCCATAAAAACGAGTGCGAAGTGATGATAAGCTTCGAACCGGACTTTAGCCTGAGGTCACATGCAACCAACTTACCTTCTCCACTTCCTGCACAGCGAGACTCATGGACCGACGTTGTAAAGTGGTTAAATTGGCGTAGAGAAATTACATGCAAATTACACCAGGAATTGAGTGTGTGTGTGTGTGTTGGGTAAAGAGAGAGAGAGGGAGCTTCACAGATATAGCATATGTTACACTGTCCTACTGACACAGTTTAAAGGTTCCCTCGTCTTCTATACTGTGATTTTGCTGTTTTTAAGGACACCCATGAATGGTTTGTGGAGTTTGTTACCTTTTCACTTTTCACACACACAGACACACACACACACATAAACACACACACACACACACACACACACACACACACACACACACACACACACACACACACACACACACACACACACACACATATAAACACACACACATACGCATAAACACACACACACACACACATACACACACACACACACACACACACATACACACTTACACACACACACACACACACACACACACACACACACACACAATTATAACCATATTATTGTGCGTGTGAAACTTTATTGGAAAATGTGACTATACCTCCTCGTGCATTAATACATACAACACACCTCCAACACACCTATACACTTCCTTCAACCCACACAACAACTCTTACTTCCTCTCCTACCCTCCTCCCTCCCCCACCACACACACACACATATTACCTCTCCCAGCTCACCACTCTCACAACTTTCTCACACCTCCTGTCTCACACATCCTCTCTAGCTGCCATCTCCGAATTCCATCCTTATCACATCATTCGTTCCTTGTGCCGTAATTCTTCCACCACCTCCGTCACGTCTCGTCATGACCCCCAGATGTAATGCCGACCGCTCGCGACCGTAAATAACAGAGATACCGTCACTCACACAGGCCAGGGGACGCTCATTCCAAACTCACTCATGGTACAGGGAATATGAGTTTTTTTTTTTTTTTTTTTTTTATAAGGGACCCTACTCTATTCTACTCTATTCTATGATGTAGGTGGAAAATTGAAGGTTATACAGTCCCTCATACATATATTGCCACGAAACACAATCCATGTTGATGGTGTTTGTTTCGTGGCATTGTCTGGAGGAATCAAAGGTCTCCAGTTCTCGTTCACAATCACAGGGTTGTTTGTTTTTAGTGGGAAATGTTTACATGATTTAGGTTAGATTTGATTTGGCTATGTTAATGTTAGCTTAATTGAATAAAAGCAAGTCAAATAATTTAATTTAATTTACGTTAGAATAGGTTGATTTATATTTTATTACATTTGGTTAGTACCGTTAATTAACTCAGGTGAAATAAAATCAAGTCAAGGCAATTATTAAGTCAGATAATCATTCATTGACCATCGAGTCACTTTATGGCAACAAAACAAATTGCAGGTGATCACTCAGGGAAGGGAAAAAACAAAACATGTTAAGTAAAACCATTCCCCGTAGCCTGAGAAAGTTGGGAATGACGGTGCCCTGGGGAGACGCGGCCAGTTCGCGCCCTTTACCAGCAGGGGGTCTCAGCGGGGAAGGAGCTGGCCACCTCTTTTAATAGACTCTATCACCTTTATCAGAGGGATCGTGGCCCCGCAGCACCTACCATCGTAAACCATGAAATATAATCTAGTTGCTAACCCAAAGCTGAGGTGGTAGGTCTTGGCAGTGTGTTATGATGGGTGGTGGTAGTAGTGGTGGTAGTGGTGGTGGAAGAAGGTGGAGAGATAGGATGGACTGTGATGGTGATAGTGGTGGTGGTGGAAG